>PVJA010006316.1:0-15176 GCA_004027025.1 Myocastor coypus
GCAGTGAGGGGTGGGGGGCGCGAGGGGCGGGGGATCCGTTAGTCACCGAGTGGTCCTGATGACAGGCCTGGAGATGGCAGCTGGCGGCGGATACAGCCTCGAGCTAGAAAATCAATAGGTGATCAGCGGTCCAGGGGCACGCTGTTCATCAGGTGCGGTGAGAGGCCGGGCAGGGGCGGGGGGCTGGAGGAAATATCACTGACCCTCGGCAGGATTGATCAAACAGCCAGACACCCAAGGCCAAACTCACTAATAAAGTGAGACGTTCAGCCGGGGCTGGCGGCTGCTGGCTGAAGGTCTTAAAAAAACTGCTTAGCTGGGGAGTTCTTGCTAAACTGTCTTTGTTTCCTGAGGCAAGCGGGAGGGAAGACAGGCGGTGGGCAGCTGCTGGGGCCACTGTGTGTCCCGGCTCCCTCAACCTGACGCAGCCTTGGGATGCAGAATGGCGGAACTGGCATGCCCATGCTCAGGCACACGCACTGACACTGGGCATGAGCGCGCAGAGGCATGCACACGCCGCGTCATGCCTATGCACAGATGCGCCTGTGCGTCTGCGCCTGTGCGCTGTGTGAGATAGTACAGTGAGGGCGAAGCTCTTAGAGACCGAGTGGCCGGACTCCACTCCGCAACCCACGTGGGCATCAAAAAGTGCCAAAGCTGCAGTTGAGCCTGAGTGCAGTACTGAAGCTTTTATTTATTTTTATTTATTTATTTATTTATTTTTGGTCTTTTTTTGAGACAGGGTCTCACTATGCAGTTCAGGCTGGCCTTGAGCTCACTTTTGTAGCTCAGGCTGGTCTCGAACTCTCACCGATCCTCCTGCCTCAGCCTCCCGAGTGCTGGGATTACAAGCGTGCGCCACCACGCCCGGCTCTGAAGCTTTTAGTTTAGAAAAAATAATCCATACATTAACTTTTTTCTTTTTCTTCTTTTTTTTTTGGTCTTCAACACACAATAACAGAGCTTTCAATGATACAAACCGATTTTTAGGGAAAGGTGAACACTTGCATTTGGTCTCTTTTGCACAGTTAACGTAATCTTTGCCATTGTGTATCCTGATAGTTTGCCAGAGCTTGACTGGGCAACTAGCTCATGTACCCACAGAGAGGGCTCTGTGCGGCCTCTGTGGCACATGGCATGTGCACGTATGCACACGCGTGTGCAGCTGTGGCGTAATTGTGCACTTGACACAGCACAGCATTGGAGGCAACGTTTGGTTTTTTTTTTCCTACCGTCACTACTTTCTCTGCCTCAAATATGTAACATTTGTACTGACAATTGTGGTTATTATGAGGTCAGAGATGGACAGAGAAGTGCAGGCTGGGAAATCGTATCTTAAAAGACAGAGATGTACAACAGAGAGACAGAATGTAGGCTTGGAAAGATGGAGAGGGAGGAAAGGGTTAATGAGAGTGCACACTTGTAATGGGCTCTGGGAGGCTGAGGCAGGAGGGTGGCCAGTTCAAGCCCAACCTGGGAAATATATCAAGATCCAAAATAAAAGAAAAAAAAATCAATAAGGGCTGGGGGCATAGCTTACTGCAAAGGCTCGGGGCCAACCCCTGGTACTAAAAGAAGAGAAAATGTGTTTTGAGAGGGCGCTGATTGGGAGAGAGGGGAGAGTGAGACAGAGAGGAGCTGTAAAGGTGGCTCGGTAGCTGGTGGCTGAGAGAGTGAGAGGCTTGAAATGCCAGTGTAATATTAAGCAGCAGAATGGTGGGAGCTGGATTTATGAATTTGACACACTTACGTTCTCTGATGGTGTCAAGTAAAAAGAAAAGTCACCTCTAGGTGCTTACCATTGCTGGGCTGTGTCTTGTTGACATCAAATATACATGCTACACAGATGTTGATTTTTTTTCGGTTTTCAGTACTGGGGCCTGGACTCGGGACCTTGTGCATGCCAATCAAGCCCTTACGCCACTGAGCTGCCTCCCTAGCCCACTACACTGAATTTGTTTGGATTAAATAATAACAGTATCCATATATACTGGGAGATGCGTTTTATGGATTCTCCCATCTCTGCTCCTGCCAATGGCCATTGGTACTTTTCTGATTCTGGTCTTGTAAGCCTACCTCATAAATCCCCTGTATAATCATACATGTATTTTATATTAAATCTTTTCCTCCAGTGAACCAGTATTTGTACCTGGCTGTCCGCCCAGACTCTGGAGCCCAAGGCTGCTGTGCCCATTATTTCAGAGTAAGGTGTGATGCTGGGGAGCAGGTAGGCACCCCAAGCCTGTGTTTGGGGAGCATTTTCCATTGCTGTACCTGGCCCCAAGTTAGGAGAGTAGGACCCTGCTGTAAGGGACAGAGTTCAGATGGCTCAACTCCTCTGTTACCGACAGTTCCAGCTGTCTGGCCCAGCCCTACTCAGGGCCCAGCGCCGCCCAGCACCCTCGGATGGCCACATCTCCAGTTATTGCCGAGGGGCAGGCCTGGGAAGGGGCTGGGAGGCCCTGGAGGGCCCTGGTGGGCCCTGGCAGATGACCACATAATGTGTAGATCTTGAAAGTCTTTGGGGTTTTATTACAGTGAAGCGCAGATTGAGAATGCTTAAAAATCAAAACCATGGAAACACATAAAACTTTGCTTTCCTAAAATGGGGACCTTGCTTCACATTGGCAGGATTTCTGTGGGAGTGTGAAAATGCGGAGTCCAGGGCCCATTCCGGGTCTACTGAACCGGAATCTTCCAGTGGGGACCACGAGCCTGCCTCGTACACAAGGTCTTGTGTAAGCTCTCACTCACGCACGCTGTAACTTGACCCCTCTCCCCCGAGTACTCACTCTTCTCTGGAGCTGGCCCGCTTTTCCTGGAGCTCTTCCTTGGGCTCACATGGGCCCTCCTTTAGGTCTGCTCAGATGTGACTTCCTCTGAGAGGTCTTCACTGCCACCTGGTCTCAAACAACACTCCTTTCACTCTCAGCCCCGGGGCCTGCTTTATTATCTTTTATTTTTCCTACACAGGTACTAATTGTATGTGTGTATGTCTAAATACAGTATTGGGTCCTGCATCATGTACAATCTATGCATTGCATAGGAATATTGCAACTATGTATATTATATATTAAATATGGTAGAGTACCCCACGTCTATAATATAGTGCCCAATACCACTTGACACATATATCTGTGTGCTCACTTGCTCCTTTGCTTGTGATAAAGATGCCCCCCCACCCCAAGGGCAGGGCTGCTTCTTCCCCAGGGCAGCACTCAGAGCCAGCTGTGGGCTGAAGAGAGGTGACGTGGAGGAGGGAAAAATGCAGAGGCCCAGTGCTTGGCGAGTGCCCAGCCTGGTGACCGTAAGCCAGGCGTAACACATAATGCAAAACCAAACCAGCAAACCTGGTGATTCTGGGGGTCATCCTACCCCTCCAGTCCTACAGCCAGCGGGACAGGCAAGAGGGTGACCAAGAAGACGCACACTATGCAGTCCTTTGCCCCAAGCAGACTGTCTCCAGGGTCTTTCCCCCGCCACTGGCGCACCCGCTTCCCTTTTAGGGATTTCAGCGTCCGGAGCCTCTGCAGTGTCAGCAACCTGCAGCTCGGGCAGCGGAGTGTGGTTTTTGGGGGGTGGTTATCAGGTGACAGGCACCATGCTAAGGACTGGAGGGTTCGTACCCGAAGGCAACTCCTCCTTAGCTGTTTCTCTCATTCTTGGTCTTTATTAATTTGGCAGAAAATCTGCCTGGCAGGGTGACAATCAGATCCAAGTTCAGCCAACTCCCTGGCTGTTTAATGACCAATCAAATTGCCTCTCTGGAGGGCTGACAGCATAGGGGACAGCAAGGTGAATGTGTGAATGTGTGAATGTGTGACTGTGTGACTGTGTGTATGTGTGTGTGTGTTTACACTGGAGGAGAATCACAGATGGGTTCCAAGATGCTGGGATCGGATCCCTTCTGATACTGGGTGGGCCTTAATTAGGGGGGCTTTTGAGCCAGAGCAACCTCCTTTGTTTACCCAGTGAGCTTTTGAGATATCATAGTCTGTGTGCTCTGTATCTAAAAAAATACTTGGAAGTATCAGTGGAGGTGCTGTCTGCTGGTATTTGGGGCAATTGGATGGACTCTGGAAGAAACCAACTCGGCAGACACCTCCTTTCCCAACTGGCCTTTAGCACTTTGTGACAAGATATTTCCATTTATTTGTTTATTTAACGGACTTTTTTTGTTTGTTTGCTCTTGAGACAGGGCCTCACTGTGTAGTCCAGATTGGCCTGGATCTCATAGCGATCCTCCTACCTCGACCTCCCAAGTGCTGGGATTTGAGGCATGTACTGCCACATCACCTGGGATTCCCTTCATTTTAAGCCACTAAGTCTGTGGTAATTTGTCATAGCATTGGGAATGAATGGAAACTAATATGGGAGAGGGGCTGGGAGATAGCTCAGTAGAATAAGCGCTTGCCTGGCAAATGCAAGGACCTGAGTTTGACACCCGGTTCTGGAAAACAAACAAACAAACAAAAAACTCATACGGGAGAAGAGGGGTAGGAGTCTGTCTTGGAAGCAATGATAGTTGTCATGTGGAAAGGAGAGGGTCTTTCATGCTGTGTGTTCCTGGAGGACTGACTTCCAGCTCCTTCTAAAGAGAACATACTTCAGTCAGGGGTTCAAGGGTGGGATGGGCCACATGGGAAGGAGTGACACAGCTAGAGGAGACTCGAAGCATATTATGTACAGATGGCCTCGGACTTGTGATGGTTTGATTTAAAATGGTGCAAAGGTAGAATATATTCAGTAGAAATTGTGCTCTTGAATGTTCTCTTGAGGTGCGGCACCTCCCAATGAGTCCTGTGGTTGTGAAGGAAACACCCGAGGCTCTACAGTATGCGGTGGCACTGAGCTAGGATGTGTGGCAGGTTACATGAATGGAGTGTATTTTAATGTGTGACGTTTTCCACTTAGGAAGGTTTATCTGGACCCATCATTGTGAGTGGAGGAGCATCTGTAGTTAGACCTGGGCTCTTTCTGCCATGAGAATCTATGCATTGGTACAAAAAGAGGCAAAGATTTAGGGTAGTGACAAGGGACTGAGAATGGATACCCTGGGTCATGTGTAGAGGGTGAGAGTCATGGGGAGAGGAAGAGAGTAAGAAGTGGACAGACAGGGATATCTCCCTGGCTCTGGGGACCCCAGCAATGGAGTCTCTGGCCTGGGCGAGCTTCGAAGGCCACTCACTACTCCATATTTCCATTCTGCTTTCTTCTAATAAAGCCCTTTCCATTTGGATGCTGGCTTGGATGTGATGTTTGCACCCCCCTGAGGGACAACATCCCCAAATAAGTCACAATATTTTCCCAGCCAAGAACTGGCTGTTCCAGATTCATTAAAATTGGTTGGATATTCCCTTCCCATTTTGGTGCCAAGAGCTGCTGTGGACAGAATTCATAATACGTGGGCCGTGAATGTAACTGATTGCTCAGTTGGAAAGAAGTGAACTTAATTTTTTTTAAAGTATACCTTTCATATTGGCAATGAATCTTGGCATGGGTGTGGGGCAGTGGAGCCCTTATGTGTTTATTAGAGAAGCACAGATTGGTACATCCCTCATGGAGAGCAATTTGGAAACAAGACACATAATGTGTGACGTAAGTTTGAGTTTCTTAGAACTCAAAATTCAGGTGGGCAAGACCTGGGCTTTTTTTTTTTTTTTTTTTGCTATTCTGTAACTGAATTCTTTCTTTCTTTCTTCCTTTCTTTCTTTCTTTCTTTCTTTCTTTCTTTCTTGTCTCACTACTGACTCATAGTGAGTTCCTTCTGCTTGTACCTCCCGAGTGCTAGGATTACAGGCACGTACCACCACACCTGGTCTCTATTGCTGGCTCAGTGGGGTGGGGGTGGGGCAGGAACCGAACCCTGGTCCTTGTGCTTCCCTAAGCAAGAGCTTAATCTGCTGAGCTAGACCGCTGGCCCTCTGAATTTTATTTCTGACTCAATGCCTTCTTCTCCTTCATAAAGCCTTTAAGAAAATAGGAAGATGATTTTAGTTAATCCAAAAATATACTTGACACTATATGGGAATCTTTGCGAGTTAAAATGTCTTCATCCTTGGAGGGGCACTGAATGTGGGGCATTGTGGGAGCTCATGTAGTGAGTCCTTGCTGGCTGGCCGTGAGGGATCCTCACTCCCCTGATGGTGCTGGTGGAGTGACTGCCTTCCCGTCACTATGAGCATCGAGAGCCTTTCCTGTGGAATGTCCCAGCTCACTTTCCTGCTTTTCTTGCATCCACAGCATTCAGCTCTTCCTCAGAGATGCTTGGGGGCCGGACTTACACTGGCTACCCTCCATCCCTGCCTGTATGAATGGGGATTATCCAGGGGAAATGGAGTCCTGCTGGATTCACTTTCAGATGTCTAAACTTATCCCAGCGGCCTCCTCCTGACCCTGGGCAGGGGCTGCCCACGCACTCTGTGGGATGCTGTGAGATCAGGGTTCAATCTCTGAAGACTTTAGCTGTATTTCTGTGGAATTCAATAGAATATTCTAGACACATGGGATCTCCACAGTAGGTAACTTCATAGAGACTAAAAATTGAAGGTTTGGGGACAGTGGGCAAAGTAAGTTATTGCTGGATGCATACAGAGTTTTGTTTGGTCTGTTGAGCTTTTGGAGATGGCTGGTGGTGATGATTGCAGAGAACACAGCCAAGGTACTCCACTCCACTGAATGAACTCTGCATGTAAACATGCTTGAAGTGGCAAGCGCTATGTATATTTTATCCTAACAAAGTAAAATAAACCAGGAAATAGCAACCAGGAAGGAAATTCCCATGTCAGTTATTACCTGACAATGGCTTTCTGACCCTACCAGGGTGTTCTATGTGGGGAAATGGATTGTGTGAAAGCCTTGCCCAGGTAGGCAGGGGTCACGTGCAAGGAGTTTGCTGCGACCTGGTGTGTAAGCCGGAGATGCTGGAGACACCTGCATGCCTATGAATGAGGGTCTAGTTAGTAAATAATGGGGGATCCACACAGTGAGGGGCTGGTCAGGGAGTGAAGCGCGAGCCCTGATTTGCCTGTGTGCTGCTGGGAAGCTGGCCCCAATGTGCTATTGAGAGGAAGGCGTTCGGCAAGTAGCTTGCTGTTTGTGTGTGTAGCAGCCCTATGCATGGGGAATAGGTGTGAACTTGCTGAACAGTTGAGGTAATGGCAATGTCTCCTCCGTTTCCCTCTCCCTCCTTCTTTTTCTTTAACAAATATGTATACTTTCCTTCAATATTTCTTTCTTCTTTTTTGTGGTACCAGGGATTGAACTCAGGACCTTGAGCTTGCCAGGCAGGCACTTACGCTGCCAAGCAATATGCCCAGCCTGCTCTCTTTCTTCGTTTACAAACTTGGGTCCTTAGTTTACATGGCTATGGGACCTGATACTTTTTTTTTTAACATAGAAAAACTGTGAGACTGGGCAGGGTGGCACATGTCTATAATCCCAGCTACCTTCAAGGCAGAGGTGGGGAGATCACCAGTTAGAACACAGCCTTGGCAACTTCATGTGTTAGCAAAACTCTTGTCTTAAAATAAAATGTAAAAAAGGGGTGGGGAGGTAGCTCAGTGCAGGGACTTGAGCTCAATCCCCTGTACCGAAAGAACTGTGAAGAAAAAAGAAATCAATATATAGAATGGTACATACAACTTAATAAAATGTAAACTTAGAATACAAACACCTCTGCATCTAACCTGCTGCTATGGCACAGGGCAGGGCTGGCATCCCGTGAGGTTCGCCCTCGCTGGTTCTTCAGGAGGGAGTAATTATATTTTGCATAGTAACCATTATTTTAAAATTTATTTTATTTCAAAATCATTTTGGTGAGTTGCAAAAATAACACAAGGAATTCTTGCATGTCCTAGCATACCGTTAGCCCCATCCTGATTCCTCTATGGAAGCATCTTACATGACCGCACCACATTTATTAGAAGGATATATTCACATTGGTGCAGTGCAATTAACTGAAGTATGGAGGATGTTGAGATCTCACTGAGTTTTCCTCTCCTGCCTTTTCCTGCTCCAGGATCCCACTGCATTACATCAATGCATCTCCTTAGTCTCCTCTAATCTGTGACAGCTTCTTACTCTTGTTTTTAGGACCATGTCCTTTTTAAAGAATCCTGGTAAGAGATTTTATCGAATCTTTACTTTTCTTTCTAAAACTCTTGCCTAGAAATGTGTTCCCCAAACAGCATAATTTGGGACAGGGGCTCCCCCCGATGACCAGCATTCTTGTAAGAGGATGGGAGAGCGACACGGCAGGGGAGGTGGCGGGGGAGGATGGGATGGAGCACAGAAAGTTTCTGTGTGCTTCGGGATGCATGAGCCCCAGAGGGCCAGGGCAGAATTTCCCTCAGGGGTTTCAGAGGAAGCCTTGCAGGTAGTGGTTCAGAACTGCCTGAGGACATCACCTGCTGTTTGAAGCCACCAATTTGTGGTGTCTTGTTACCACATCCTAGGAAACTAATACAACACCTTCTCAGTAGTACATACATACATTGATTAACTTACTTACTTACTTATTTATTTATTTATTTATTTATTTATTTTCTTGTTTCAGAACCTTTGTTTATTCACTCATTATTGTGGCCGGCTCAGCCCACCCAGAGGGCAGGGCTGGCGCAGCATGTGGTGCCCGGGATGGAACCATGGTCTCTGAAGCCGCCCAAGCTTTCCCAGGCAGGCGCAGTAGACCACTGAGCCATCCCGCCGGGCCCAACTTATTTATTTATTCGTCTATTTGGGCATGGAGAATTGAACTCAGGACCACATACTTGCTAGCCAAGCACTGTGCCCCTGAACTGAATCCCTAGTCCTCAGAAAATACAACTTTTCTTCCTATTGTCCCCTCCTCCCACCCTGGAATTTCAGTGCCTCAGATCCACTGCAGGGGCCATTGGAGGGTTAGAACCATTGTCATATATGTGAGCACTACTTCTCAGTGGCCGCCCCCAAATTGCTCCCATTGAAATTGAAATTATGCAAACCAGAAAGGCCAGATGCAATGGAGCAGGCAGGTAAGCGGGAGGCCAGAGGACAGAGCCCCTTCCCTGCCTCCCTGCTGAGTCCCTGGATACAGCCAGAAACTACTGGGCCACAGAGCTCAGGGATCCAGTTCACTGTGGTGAACTTCCACAGGGGTCCAAGAGTAGGTGAAGAGAGGTGCTGCACAGCCAGAACAAACCACTCACGCACCAGCTGGTTTATGGCCCCTGCTAGCCCTGCCTTCTCAGGGAGTGTAGGAGAACCCTCAAGGCGGACCTGCCTGGTACTGTGCTCAGAAGGCTGGTTTTCAGTTCAGACAGTCTCTTCCTGTGTTCCTGGGTTGTACGTCCATCTGGACATGGATGCCTATGCTTCCTCTGTCCAAAAACAGGTCATGGGATTCTTCATGAGGCACGGATAAAGTGGCAGTCAGGGCCAGCATGCCTGGGCAGCCCACAGCCCTCCTGGGTGCTAGAGAGAAGAGTAGTCCAGCACCTATGACTTCGAGCTGCCCTTCCTTACTCTAACGAAACCCTTCCTTCCTGAGGCAGTCAGAGAACAAAAGTTGCTATAAAGAAAGTCAGAAATCAGGATGCAAATGAGTGTCTTAGGGACAACAATAAGCAGAGGGTAGCAGACGTGAGTCTGGGTTCTTGGCCCAGCTGCCTGAGTTTACACCTTGATTTTGCTGATCACTTGCAATGGAAACTCTGCACCTATCCTCTCTGCCTCAGCTTTCTTTCTTTTTTTAACTTTATTTATTTATTTATTTATATTATGGCCAGCTCAGCCTGCCCTGGGGGTGGGCTGGCGCAGCATGTGGTGTTGGGAATCGAACTGTGGTCCTTGTGATTGCCTAAGCTTACCTTAGCAGGTGCTTTAGACTGCTGCTCAGCTATCTCACCAGCCCCTGCCTCAGCTTTCTTATCTGAAACTTAGGGGCAGGATAGTACACTAGCTTCATGTTACTATAATTAAAACATTTGAGGTAATTGACTTATGAAGAGAAAAAGTGTTTTTTTTTTTAATAAATCTACTTCTTGAGGTTCTAGTCCAGCGGTTCTCAACCTGTGAGTTGCGACCTTGGCAGGGGGTCGAATGACCAAAACACAGGGGTCACCTAAAGCCGCTGAGAAGTCGTGCTACCATCTGCAGCAGCGCTATTCAGCTGGAAGGCACGCCATTATGGATGCGCATACTTCCTGAATTAGGAAGCTGACTTCGAGCCAGGAGGAGGAAGAGATTGAAGCCCCCTAATTTCCCTAAAGGCATGCTCCTTGTGACTAACAACTTCCCACTGGACCACACCCCCTAATGGTTCCACTTTCCTGATGGTGCCACCCTGGGGAAACATGCCTTTGGTAGAACACTCATACATGGTAGATAGTATCTAACTTATAGACTTATGATGAAGACTGTATGAGCTTGTGGGCCTAAAGCACCTTGGATGGCACCTGGGGTATAGCAAGTTTCTTATAAGTATGAGGATCTATCATTACATAACTGGGTATGTCGATACTTGCATGTGTCATGAAATGTTCTAGAACTGCCTAATGGTGCTACCTCAGGGAATATGGTTAAATGCTACATGTTTAAGGGAGTATGGTTGGGAGTATAGGAGAGGAACTTTTACTTTTTATTTACTTTTGCATTATTGAAAGTTTTAAGCAAACACTTGTATTTAGGAAAAAAATATTTGTCTTAGAGACTTCAACTGTTTAGAAGCAAAGATGTTTTGGGGAAAATGATATGCTTTGCACCATTTAAGGTAGAATACAAGATGTGACACATGGTTATCTGTCTTCTAAAGCTCAATGTATGAGAGTGCCAGAACTGGAGTTGCATTTATCTGGTTCCCTACATCCAGGGCTGCTGAAACTCCTGCTGCTGGACACCAGGGAGGGTCTGAACCAGGGCTGCGGTTCTGCACCTCTACTTGGGGTAGGCTCCCAGGGCTACCCCCTCCTACCTCCTGCCCTGTTACCAGGGAAACCGTCCTGTATTGAGTGGAGCCATCCTCCACCCAGCCCAGTGATTTGTCCTTGTCTAATTATTATTACTCTTTGCATTTCCCCTTTGGATGAGTAATGGGGAAGGGTCGGGGTGGGAGGGCGCTGGAGCTGCAGAGCAGTGATTTGTGGGGTCAGCAGCTCGTCTTTGAGAGGAAGACATTTATCTTTTAGGAAGCAGGAAACAGCCCAGTGGAGACCCATTGAACAGTTCCCCAGTGAGCGTGTCTGTCTGTTCTCCCGCCGAGCCGGAGTGCACTCACCTTTCTGTCATATGGTCACATGGTGTGGAAGCACGTGTGCAGTGCGCCCCTCAGAGTCTGCAGCCGTGCTCCTCTGGCTGTGCCTGTGCTTGCCACGTGCTCGTCATGCTCGGCTCCTAGTGGTGCACGCACCCTCCTGGGTGTCTGAATGTGGGAGCACCCAGCCTAGGGGCGCCTGCTCACACACATTGTGTGTTTATGTATGAGTGTGCACATTATAGACAAAGCAAGGAAACTCATCATACTCACTGCACACTCTGCTGTCACACATTTGTTCCTCCGTGTGTGCACATGGGCTGCACTCGACAGTGGGCTCATTTGTATGTGACTGAGAGCCCTGTGCCTACACATAGTCAGCTTCCAGGCCTGTTCAGACGTGAGCGCATTGTGTAAAACAGGAGTAAACGCTGAAGTCTTGTGCTACCCTAAGTCAGAGACTTCTGAGATGAGAACACAGTACTTGGGTAAACACTGAACATTTGCACACTGAAAGCTTTGGTAGCTGAGATAGATTGCAAGAATGTCCTCACTCCTCGCCTCCCAACTGATCCATACCCTTTCTCTTTCTCTCTCTCTCTTTCTTTCTTTCTTTCTTTCTTTCTTTCTTTCTTTCTTTCTTTCTTTCTTTCTTTATCTTTTTGAGACAGGATCTTGCTATGCAGCTCAGGCTGGCCTTGAGCTCACTTTTGTAGCCCAGGCTAGTCTCGAACTCGCACTGATCCTCCTGCCTCAGCCTCCCGAGTGCTGGCATTACAGGCATGCAACACCACACCCGGCTTGTCTTCTTTCTTTCTTTTTTTTGATCCATACCCTTTAAATGTGACTGCATTTTCTCCCAACAGAGGATGAAGTCTATTTCACTCCCTTGAACTGGGCTGGTCTGGAAACTTGCTTTGGACCACACAGCAAGGTAGAAGGCACGGTGAGCTGGTTCTGTACCTAGGCCCCAAGATATCTTGTGTTTCCCCAAGCGGTCTCAGAGTTCAGCCAGCTGCCATGACCAAACTTGAAGCTTGTTAGGATGCAAGGTGGAGATGGTAGGGTGGGCGTGATCCATTGGCCATCGGTGACCCGATGGATGAAAGTTCACTTAGTCTGTACCATCTCACCATGAAGAGACCTGAAAACTCATGAGAGAGTCCAGTCAGAGCCAGCAGGGCTGCCACAGACTCGTGAATGATGCCCACTGACTCACAAACCTGTGAGGAGTCCTAGTTTTTCTAAGTTGCTGAGCAATGGGGCACTTTCTCTCAGCATCGCTAACTATGACTGAGCACCCAGCGTGTGTACAGTTAGGAGCACACACAGTGGAAGTGCACAGTGCAGGCATATGTGGTGTGCATACAGGGTGGACAGCGGGGGGCGTTGCTGGCTTGCTGTGTACCAAACTCCTCCCGCACTTAGAAGCTTAGCACAAGGCTCTATCACCTCACAGTGGCTGTGGGTCAGAAATCAGGGTGTGACTCAGTTGATGCCTCTGGCTGGGGTCACGAGGTTATGGCCAAGCTTTTGGGGCTGTAGACTCATCTGAGGGATCCATTTCCAGGGCTCACTTGCTTGCAGGCAGGATTCAGTTCCTTGCTGGCCATTGGTGGGGGGCTTTCTCCTTGTAGTTCCTTGTAGGATGGGCTTTTCCACTGGATAGATTACAGGATGGCCAAGTCTCTCTCTCTCTCTCTCTCTCTCACACACACACACACACACACACACACACACACACACACTCAGTTGTGCTGACTCTATAAGATCAGCCTTTTTGCATAGGTTTTGCTTAGCCAAAGGTATACAGTGCCAGAAAAACTGAGTCCTCATGGGCTCCAAAGACTCCGGGGCTACCTGTTTGGGCATACCTGGTGTGAGTGGCTATTTTGCCTAGGAAGGAATCATGGACTGCTGTGGAATTGGCCAGGATGGGGAGCGCTTCACAACAGGTCTCAAAGCAAAGGCCCCAGACATGAGAAACTGCTTATGTGGAGGCATAGTGAAGACCAGTAACCTCCAGGTTCTAGAGATGAGGGTCCTCTACCTAGTGAATGGCCAGAAGCCCTGCCCTGTGAGAAACCTGGGACAGGTGGGTGCTGAGAGCCCCCTTTTCTTGGGTGCAGCTGACCTGGAGAAGTGTGGCCTCCCTGGAGCATCTGATTCCAGTTCCCCTCTCGCTCTATCCCCAGAATGGGGCCTTTCTCCCCTGGGCCTGGCTGGCTGAGCACAGTGGCTTCACAAACTCAGTCATCTCTTTGATCTGTTATTTGTTTGCAGGGTCTCACTACACAGATCAGACTCCCAAAGTCAAAGTGCTGGGATGATAGGCGCATGCCCCTACCCCTAGTCTCAATCACCATCTCAGGGCACCCTGCAGGCGGGGCCAGTACAGCATGTCAGGGATTGTTTTAGTCTGCTGAGCTGTCAGGCTGGCCATCCAATTCTGCTTTGAATGAACTTGTGTATGAATGAGGCTCCTGGCATGATCTTGACTGATGATGGAGTTTTGCTGTGTGTATGTGTTTGGGGAGACACAGGGGAATGTGTGACCGAGGCAGAGGGTGACCCTGCACACTGGCTTTCTCGGGGAATTTGCATGTTGGGTGTTGTGGTTTGTATCTGGTTGTCCCCCCAAAGCTTCATGTGGCAGTGTCCAGAGATCTGCCTGGTGAGCAGTGAGCTGGAGCCAAGAGGGCCAAGGGTGCAGCTCCCCACGAAAGGCTGGCAGCTCTAGGTCCAAGAGGCACCCATGCCTGTTTGAAGGGAGTCAGGTGGGAGGAGGATTCTCTCACTCTGTGTGTGTGGGTGTGGCCAGCCTTTTGCTCTAGCCAGGCCTTTGATGGAGAGGTGCAGGGGGACAACGTGCTTTACTCAGTCTGCCCACTCAAATGACAATCCCATGTAGGAACATCCACAACCGGGTTGGTGCAATGACTGGACACTTTGTGGCCCTGGTAAGTGGACATGGGAAAGAACTCCCATGGGCCCCAGACAGCAAGTCTGTTGTGCTCTGTAAGGAAGATGAGAGGGAGGGGCTGACTGGAGCTCTGGTGGGACAGCTTTTTTGTCCACAGATACTCCCATGTCCACTTCTAAGAAGGCTGTGTGACTGACTACCTTATCTCAAAATAGCTTTTTCCTTTATTTTTCCAGGGGGGACTCAGGGAAGGCATATTCCCAGAGTCCTTCCACAGGTCCTGACTTTCTGTGAATTTCCTGCACATTGTCATCTTGCTCTGTACTTTCTGGGTGTCTTGGGCCTTGATCTACAGGTGGGGTATGCATTGGAGACTCACAGAACTGAGGGAAAGAGAGCAGGCAGGAGCCCTCTGTGGCTTCTGGCCCTAGGCTCCCAGGACACAGCCCTCTTACCTCACCCTCAAGGGTGACACAGTGGCTCCCACAGGTGTCTTGCCTGTCAATGCTCTCTTCCCAGTGTGCCTCAGTATAGCTTCTCAGAATCTCAGGGTGTGGTGCTTAGAGGGGGGTTTTCTGAGGGGCCAGGCTGGGGTGAGGAGCAGCCAGCCCAGGTGTCTCTGGGAAGGGTGTCTGTGTGGGTTACATCCCTACCTAGGTACCAGGAGGTTCTGTGCCACTTCTGTACCCAACCATCCATAAAGACGGTGCCAACCCTGTCTTCTTCATTGCAGAGATGAATCTGCACTGCCAGTCATCTGAGCCAGGGTCTGTGACTAGCGGCGGGTCAAGTCAGGTGGTCTTTCTAAGCCTTCTTTGCCTCCTCTCTGAGGTGGCTTTGGGAAGAGCCTGCTCATCCTACCTTTCTGCCTTTTGAACTGTGAGTTTCATCTCTGGGGTGAAATATAAATTTGGTTCTTCATCTGTCCATCTATCCAATCATCATCCATCCATCTGTCTGTCTGTCCATCCATCCATCCATCCATCCATCCATCCATCCATCCAGGAAGTACCGTCTGGGCCT
>PVJA010006316.1:15276-74036 GCA_004027025.1 Myocastor coypus
AAAAAAAAAAAAAAAAAAAAAAAAAAAAAAAAAAAAAAAAAAAAAAAAAAAAAAAAACCAAAAACAAACCAAACTTTCCTGAGGAAGAATTTACATAAGGTACAATCCATACACGTTTGGTCTATGACTTTGGGCAACTGCCTGCTGTAAGGTCACTCCACCTGTGACCCCAAGAAGTTCCCTGGAACTTTTACCTACCCCTCAACATCAAGCAACCACTATTCTGGTTTCTCTCACCATCTCTCAGTATGGGTTTGCACTGATTTTTGTTTCATGGGGTGCATTCTTTTTTCCTTAGAGTATAGTTAGCTTGGGCAAAACACTATGCACTTTCTACCTGTTTACTTCAGCCACTGACAGCAGGCAGCTACAACACACACATATACATACATCACACATATATAACACACACACATGCCAAAGACACAGTACCACTTACACAAATATGTACATTACACAAACTTACATAGATACACACATATCCTGGGATAAGGAAACCTTTTTGAGGTTAAAAAAGATTTAGGCCAAGGTAAGGAAAAACACAATTTTATTTTTATTGAAACCCTTCATGTTAGTACAGACACACACGCACACACACATTCCCTGGAGCTGAGAAACATTTGCTACCACCTTCTGCTCCGCTGTCAGAATCAGAGCAAGAGGAGAAAAATCGGAATTCTTGCCCTGTCTCAAAAGTAAAAGGGACAAATTAGTTTCTTGTCAGTGCACTGCAATAAATACATTGTCATTTTTATCCCCCAGTGAATCATAGTCTCCATTTCTCCCGTAACTATTATACAGTCTGCTGGCACTATATCATTTTTTGGTAATTTTATTTTCACCAATTGTTTTATGAAATTTTTGAGTTTTATGGACACTAAAACAAATCTAGCCTGCGAGTGTTATAGCCCTTTAAATCATCAGCAGGAAATCTCAAGGTTCCTCCAGACTCGGGTGGAAGGAAGCTTTAGAGAAGAAAGATTGCCCCTAGCTTATAAACTGAGCAAAACCCAGAGATAAGTTTGTAAAAGGGACATAGATCACGGTGGGTGAAGACTGGGGTGTAAAACATCACCCTGCTCAGCTCCTAGAAGAATAAAAATGGACTTTTATTTAGCAGAAACACTAAAGTAGCTGGGGAGAAGGAATGCACCGTTCTCGGTCACAGTGGCCCGCATTGCCTCAGAGTCTGCATGAGGCAAACACCAACTGCCCTCAGTCAGGAGGTCATCAACTTAGGGACAATCAGGGACACCTGCACAGAAGAAACCCCCAAGGATGTCACTGTCACACCTTTGTGATGACAAGCGAGTGGAAAGGAATAACGCTGGTTCTAAAGTGCACCTGAAAGAACCCAAGGGGATGAAAATAGTTAAATCGATTGGATAAAAGTCATGTCTTACCAGATATTAAAATGCATGATAAAGCTACAATAATAAAACCAGCATGCTATAGATACAAGACTACACAGACAAGTCAATGGCGTGGAATCGTTCTGAATGAGAACTCAGACCATGAAAAATGAAGGGACACATGTCAATAGGAGAGGAATGGATTATTCAATAAATGCTACCTATAAACCTGGTTATTTGGAAAACAGTCAATTTAGATCTCTGTCTCTTTCTAGAATCTGAAGAAATGAAAAACAGGTGGATGAACCAGTTGAAAGTAAAAAGCAAAATCATAAACAGCTAGAGTAAGTATGAAAAGAGAGATATTTGATCTCCAGATGAAGAGAGCTTCATCTATAACCTTGGCTACAGCTGCTAAGTGAAAAGACCACGATATGGACTTTGAGATGTTTATTCTCTATCTAGATGTTTCCCCAACCCAGACAAGCAAACACCACACTGACAAAAACTTTTTTTTTTTTTTAACATATATGAAAACAAAGGGTTAGTGTCTATAAATTCATAAAATCATTACTATTTCACAGAATTGGCAACGGATAAAACTTTGGAACTCACTGAAGACTAAATGTCTATGTTAAGTATAGGAAAATATTTCCAACCATATTGGCTATAATGGCTGATTTTATGGTCAACTCGACTGGGCATGAGATTAACATTGGGCTCAGTTGACTCCTTGCGTAGATGGGTCTTATGCAGGGAGCAGCTGAGTGGAAGAAAGAGGGTGCTTCCTGCCTGGCTGCTTTCAAGCTGGGATATCAGCTTTTACTGTCCTGCCTTGGGACTTGAGCTGAAATTCTGGCTCCTGAGTTTTGAGCCTGCTGGTGTTGGAACTGGGTCTGACAGTAATACACTAGGCATCAGATACAAACTGTAGCCCAAGGGCGTGTTAGCTTCTCTCAGGCTTCTTAATTTTATTGAGGATTCTCTTGGGTTGACCCATTGGCACCTAGACAGTCTCAAGAGTCCCTCAGCTCAGCCTGGCCAACACCTAGCTCTTCCCTTTGGTGTTTCAGATGGCTGTTTCCTTCTCACAGTTGGTTGTCAAGTTCTGAATCACCTCGCCAACAGAGAGTGTCCCTTTCACTCATTACCCTTGTCCTTGGTTGGTGTCTTTTTCAGTGCTCATTTTGGCTTGTAGGATTGCTTTGGCTGCCATGTTGTGTCACGCCCAGAAGCAGCTGAGCTTCTGTGAGGACAGGCGCATCTGTGCCTGCACTGCAGTGAGCCCTGCCTGTTGTACACTCCAGGAGCAGAGCAGAACACAACGTAAGCGCACTGTGAAGCTGACTCACCTAGAATGCATTGGTGGGGTCACATTGCAGGGAAACTGTGGCTTCTGGACAAGTGCCTCTCCCTCTCCCTCAAACCACGCTGTCACTTCCAGGAGATGTTCAGGTGCAGGAAGAGAGCAGGAGGCACTCGGTCTGGTGGGGTTGGAAGTAGCTGAAGATTTCTATAGAAAGAGAAAGGTTTGTGCTGATATGTTTTTGGTCCTAGGGTGAAACTTTCTGGAACTGTGATGGTCACTAGAATCAGATCTTGTTAAAATGCGGGTTTGGATGAGGTGAGTCAAGGTGCAGCCTGAGACTTGGCCTGTCAAACCAGCCCTCAGGTGATTCACTGACACTGCTGGCTTCTTAGAGTCCATGCTGAAAGCAGTGAGCATCTAAACCATTGCTTCTCAGACTTGGCCTCATAGTGCAGCAAGCTGGGGCACTTTGAAATCACTTGCAAATTTTGATGGAACTGGTCTGGGGGACGGCCTGGGCTCTCTCTCTCTTCTTCTCTCTTTCATTTATTTCTTTTTAAAAAATATATATTTAGTACAGGTTCTACAGGGTCTCACTACACAGATCAGACTCCCAGTGATCCTCCTGTTTTCAGCCTCCCAAGCACTGTAATCCCAGTGTGTACAGGTGTACAATACCACACCCAGCCTCAGGTGCCATTTCAGTGAGCTGAGGGGCGGGGGCCAGCCCATCATGTGGGAGTCTCTCTCTCATTTCTTTTCTTTCTTTTTTTTTTGTATTTTAGGTACGGGTCTACAGGGTGTCGAGGGTCTCACTACTAGATTGGGCTTCTAGCGATCCGCCTGTCTACAGTCTCCCAAGAGCTGGGATTACAGGCATGCACCACCATACTCAGTCTCAATTGCTCTTTCAGTGGGCCCCAGAAGTGGGGCCCACACAGAAGACTTGAGGATCGAACCCTGGCCCCTGTGTCTGCTTGTAGGTGCTTTAATCTGCTGTGCTATTTGGCTGGCCCTTCTCATTTCTTTTCAAATGCAGCCGAGTTTGAGGATTCCTGCCCCGGACAGCATTTCATTTGATACACAGTTGTGACATTGTGTATCCATGAAATGTAATCAGCATTTTCAAAGGAACACTGAATTTTTATATCAAAAGAACATTCCTTGGCAAGCTTTTCATGGTCACAGCAATGGTGAGAAGCGAGGAGGCTCTTTTGCAAGGACAAAGCAGAGATGGGGCTGCTGTCCACCTGTCTCATGGAGAAGAGACAGTGTGGGAACAGTCTGAGCTCCGGGCTGCAGGGATGGGCGAGGGAAGGCCCCGTGCTTCTCCAAACCTGGTGCTTAAGAAAGAGTAGAATTCACTTGAAAGGATACCAGCAAAGCAGTGGTTCCCTGCAGTCCAAATTTGCTGTGCATGGTGGTATAGGCCTGTGATCTCAACTCTCTAGGAAGGCGAGACAGGAGGATTGCAAATTTAAGCTTAGCCTAGGCAATTTAGTGACTTAGGCTCTAGAAGAAAAAGCCTCAGGATATAGCTCAGTACAAAGGCTCTTGAATCTGGGTTTAATCTCTAGCACTGAAAGAAAAAACAAAACAAAACTAAAGTTAACTCAGTCGTGGGGTGGATGCAGGTGGCTGCTTTTCTGAAGCTCTTCAGGAATCCCTATGTAAAGGTAGGCTTGGGGACCCGGGTTCAGGTGATAAATGTCTGGTAGCCCAGGAGACCTGCAGCGTACAGGGGCAGAGAGAGCAGGGTAGGTCAGCTATGTGGATTGCCTAAAAGCAAGGAAGGTTCTGGGCTCTGGATTTATGTTCAAGGCTTTAATTGTAGTGGAACCAGAACTATAAGGCCAACAAGTCCCAGACAGCAACCACGAGAAGGGCATTCAGTTTCAGAGAAACTGTGAGCCTCAGCTTCCTTCTCTGTAAAATGGGAATAATACCCGTGTCTGAGAACTGCTTTGAGGAACAAAGGAGATGATGTAGGTGACGATGCTGTTTAAAGATCGAGCTTTGAATATCCCTTTGAATGTGGTTTGTTATGTTTCAAGGAATGGTTTGTGATAAGAGAAGCATAGTAATACAGAACGCCTTGTTCACTGAGGCTCTGGATTCCTTGGCTGTGTGAGAGCGATGCACTCCCTCAAGCACCATCTTGTGGCGAACACACACGTCGCAAGAACAGGAGCTAAGGCTTTTTTGCATAAGCAATGAATAGAGAGACTTCAGCAGTAGCCTATCTACCCCAGCAGTTTCTCAGCCTCTGCACCACTGACATTTCAGGCTGAGTAGCTCTCTACTGCTGAGTTGGGCAGAGGTGCCATGTTGTGCATGGGAGGATGTTTGACAGTGTCCACAACTTCTACAAATGGGTAACAGTCTTCCCCACAGTATGACAGTCAAAAGGTCCCCAGATTTTACAGTTGCCCCTGTTGAAAATCACTGAGGTACAGCAAACAGAAAGCAATAACCCAACAAAGCATCTTCAAATGGTTCTGGAGTATTTAGTGTTTCTAGCACTATGTCTAAATGTATTGCCTACTTTATACTGGTTGACTGAATCACCCCACAAGGAAGTATAGACATCTCCATTTAAAAACGAAGATGTTGTAGGGCTTGGTGGTAGACACCTATAATCCTGGCACTTGGGATGCTGAGGCAGGAGGATAAATTACTATGAGTTCAAAGCCAGCCAGGCCTACATAATGAGTTCAAGTTTAGCCTGCACCAACCAACTAACCAACCAGTCAATGACTCAAGCATCCATCCATCCATCCATCCATCCATCCATCCATCCAACAAATCAACCAAAAAAAGAGAGTGTCATATTTTGAACAGGTCAAGCCTCCCAGGACCATGTCGTCTGCTTTATAGAACTGAATGTACTTATTCTGGAAAACGTACTGTTTGGGACATAGAATTCATGTTGTTTTCTTCGTGTTGCTGTGTGAAATTCCATCTAAGTTTAGTGGTCTAAAGTACAACAAATTGCAGTTGGCAGGCCCAGTGCAGAAAGTGAACCTTATGGGTGAAAACCAAGGTGCTGGTAAGGTTTTGTTCTTTTGGAGGCTCTACAGGGCGAATCTGTCCCTTGTCTTTTCTAGAACATTCCTTAGCCCACAGCTTTTTTTCTGTCTTGAAGGTGTTTTATTCCAACTCTTCTTCTAGGATCAAGTCTTTTTCAGCCTGTGTGGGCTTAGGTCTGAGGAAGCCAACCTATTCTTAGGAGCCCTAGACAGCTTTGCTGAGACTAATATGAGGAATTTACAGAGTCAGATATTAGCTGATATGGAGAAGAGATTTCTGAGGAGCTTCCTTGTCTGGCAGGGCTGAGGAGATTCACCAGCAGGAAGGTGGAGGCCCCTGGGCACGAGGAGGTGGGGGCGGGGCACTTGGCAGGAAGGGAGTGTTCTAGGGGGAAGATCCAGGAAGAAGGTGACTTCCTGGGGGTGATGGCAGTCAAGGGACTTACTTCCACTTAGTCCTGGAGGATGAGAAACCTGGGGACCAGGAATTCCAGCCAGGGTCTTCGGTGTGTGAGATGCAAGGAGAGAACAATGGGGGGGAGGCCGAGGATTTGGCCTCACCGAGGTGTCCCGGGCAGCCTTGCTTGGCCTCATTCAGAAGGGCCTGGGCTCTGGGAGCACTGACTCGGCAGTCATAATAATTTTATTTTTGAGATTAAAGGGATAAAGGAGGATGGGCAGCAGCTTGTCCCCACCAGTTCTGTCTCCTGCCACCATGGGACAGGGTCTTGGGCACCAACCCTTTCCCCCCTGGGACCTTGGTCCTGTTCTCCGGTGCACTTGAAGCCCAGTAAGCAAGAGCAGTTTGGTGCAGGGGCCGCTCCTATACACAGAGACAGTGCCAGGGCCTTCAGCACCTCTAGCACAGGGGCCAGGTAGAGGGCGCCCTTACTGGGGACAGAGCTGCTCCTCTCTGACCCACAGGGCCTCAGGGCAGGGCCAGGAAGAGACACTTCAGCCACTGACCTTCCTGCTTCCAAGCTCCTGCCTGAATTTTGAATGGCTAAATCCCGAGGGAAGCCGGTGGGACCAGCCATTCCCCCAGAATCCTCCTGGGTCACTTGCTGGAGAAGAGCTTGGGAAGTAGGCCTGGGGGTGGAGGGAGGAGCTGTCCTCCGAGGTGAGAAACCCAGAAGAAAGTCCACCACAGGCTGTGTAAGTTGGGCTTCCAGACTAGCGGCACAGGCGGAGTTTGGGAAATAACTGGCTTTAGGGTGGGGGGGCCTGCCACATTCGTCTGGGATTTTTCCTCTTTTATGCCTTGCTCACTCAGCTGGAGCAGACCCAGATGTGGAGGGGGCTCTGGAGCTCCTGAGCAGACTGACTTACACTAAGCCCTGGAGGGGCTGCTTCTCCTGGGGGCTTACGCTGACCTTACAGCGCCTTGGGCCTTGGGCCTCTCAGACCTGCTCAGGCTTAGCTCCAGCCCTGGGACAGACCGGACAGGCAGTTCTCTTCCCTTGGCCCCAGGCTGGCCTGGCCAGGAACAGCTCTGTCTCCTGCTGTCAGGGCTGCCAGGATGTGACAAGCGGCAGATGGGTCTCTGATCAATGGACCCCATCCCCAGGCAAGGACAGTGGGGCAGGACGGGGGAGTAGCCGCTAATGGATGGGCCCAGGAGTGGTGATGGATGGCCAGGAAGAAGCTGCTATTTGTCTTGGGGAAGTGAGGGACTCCAGGGAGGAGGAGAAGGGAGGGGGCTGGGTGAGGGAGAGAGAAGCCAAGCCCAGCGGGGCAGAGGAGGTGAGGGTAAGAGCAAGACAGGCTGGGAGGGTCATCTTCTGCCTTAAACCAGAGCTCCCTGCTCCTGGGCAGAAGGGTCCTGGCTTGTTGGGTATATTCTGCAGAGGAATGGTGTGGAAATGGGCGCCAGGATGTTGCCTTTCCTTGTTCCCATTCGGGGTAGAGTTTGGTCCCTGCACAGTTGTCCTTTTAAGAGCTTCCACAATTGTCCTCAGCTCCTACTGTGCCTTACTGGCCGCCCCCCCCCCTCCACGTTATGCCACTCCGGCCAGCTCACCTGCATGTCCTTCTTCTATCCCAGCTGCCCCCTCCACTGGGGATGTCCTTCCATTTCTTCCTGTAGGCCAGGGTCAGAGCAGTCCACCCCAAGCTCTCCTTGTAATACAACTGGCACACAGGATCAGCTTTCACCTGCCCGGGGTCTTTCTATTTATTGTGTTCTAACCACTGTCTGACAAGATTAGAGGATCCACGCAGACAGTGTCGTCTCTTTCACTCACTGTTGTTGTCCCAGAGGCTAGACTAGCACTCAGGATGGGCTTAACAAGGATTCCCTGCACAGGGGGATGGTAAGATGCAAACTGTGGCTCGGACACTTCCTGGCTTTGGCATTTTGGAGCATGTGCTTGAGACCTCTCAGAACAAGAAGCTGTCCTTCTCCCAGAGCCTCTGTGAGAATTACACCAGGCTGTGTGCATCAGCAAGGAATGCTATCAGGGAGAGACGTTGACCCAGGTCTTAGGACTGGGAAGTAAAACTGTTATTTATCTCAGTTACTCAAGCAGTAAGAATTCCTTGAAGTATAAAATGAGAGGAACATTACACATCAGATCAAAGTTGGTGCTATCAGATCCTTCCTTAAAACTCTGCAAGGTTTAAGGCAGAGCTGGAGATCCTGTCAGCTAAATAAGATCATAAGAGTCTAACAGAGGCTAAGCTCAGACTTGTTTTAATTGGAATGAACTTCACTTCGGACACATAGGGGACCAGCTGTCTTTGGGAGTATTGTTATCAGTGAAAACATTGCAAGCTTGAACTAAAGGTGACTGCCGCTGTTCAAAACAAAAACAGGCCTTGGAGACCCCAGTTTCCCATAAGTAGGAAGAGGAATGAGAAAGCATCTCAGGAACAGATATCCGTTGTTTCATGGAAGAAGAAGGACCAGGAGAAGGAGACAATCAAGAGTCTCTTTTGGCGATGTCACCCCCTTTCTACCCTTCTCTGCTGGGTGAGGCAGTAGGTGGTATACCCTAGGAAGCTCACCTGCATCCAGTGCTGACTCGGAAGTGCTAGGGCCGAATTGGTTTCCTCCAAGGTCACATGTTGAGGCTCTGGCCCTGGTGTGACTCTTTGGAGATGTGACTTTTAGCCAGAAGTGTTAAGTTGAGGTCATGAGGTGTGTCCTGAGGTGATGGTGTTAGTGGCCTTCAAGTAGAGGATAAGAGAGAGACTCTCAGTATGGGTCTGAGCCAGGGGGGGTCACGGCAGCATGAAGATGAGGCATCGGCAGGCCGGCAGCACAGCTCTCAGCAGAATGCACTGTGCTGGTATCCTGGGCTCAGCCTCGCAGGCTTCAGCCAGGGAGACAACACAGCCTTAGCTGGCTAAGACAAGTACCCAAGACCCTGTACTTGAGGCTGAAGTGGGAAGCCGCAGTGGAGTAAGACCTTTGGATGGGAGAAAATGAATGTTTTAAGTGTGGAAGGAATGGAAGTAATTTCAACCGAGTGGACTATGGTACCTTGGCCATTGCTGCTATGAGATTTTGCAGTCCACGTTATCAAGAAAGAGAGCCTGACTCCCATACTGTGGATCTAAGCTGGTCTGATGGCTCGTGAGGCAGGGAAGTGAGGGAAGTACTGAAATATTTGAAATAACCCATAGGGCTGTCATCAGCAAGAGGTTGATTCCCAAAACAATGGCCCATCAGGTGCAATGCCTCCTGGCACAAGGAGCAGGGCTAGTTTTACCCAGACGGAAGGATCTAACCCAGCCCAGGGGCACATACCTGTGATCCCAGTACTCAGGAGGGTTTGCAAGTAGGAACCCAGCCTGGGCTATACAGTGAGAGCCTAACTCACAAACACACCTGAGCGCCAGCAAGCCGAACAGAAAAGCTCTCCAAGACACGCTGCCGAGTTATGAAGACCAGTTGCTTCAAGCTACCATTTATGTGAAAATATAAGCACATGAATCAAGACCATGCAGTTTTTTTTCCTCTGGGTACATAGGTGTGTGTTTGTGCATGTGTGTGTGTGTGTGTGTGTGAATGCATATGTGTTTCGGTGTGTGTGCTCACATATATATATATATATATATATATATATATATATATATATATATACTTCTGTGTGTAAAACATTATTAGGAAAATGAAAAGGGAACACCAAAGAGAAATTCACCAAATTTAAAAGAAATTTGTTGCATGGTTTCTCTCACACGAGAAATGCAAAATATAAGCAAAGAATCAAAAGCCAGGAAGGTATCCGGAAGGAGGAAGATAAAGCATTTTCAACTGGGAGAAGGATCAAGAGACGAAGGGAGGGGCAGAGAAAGGAGATGCGCAAGAATCGGGTGTGTGATCCACAGGTGCCAGCCCCCACGCGGAACGTGATCGCTAACGCAACGCAAACATAAAGGATAAATGCTAAAAAGGAAAAATATTAATAAAAACAAACTGATGAAAGGCAATTAGGTTTTAACTCTTAAGCGAGGAGTTTGGGAGTGGGTTAAGAGGAAACTTTTCTCTTTGTCCTGAGCTCTACCTATGAGTGGTGTGCATATATTCACGCATTGATCACGTAATTTAAAAACTAAAAGTTAAGAAAAGAAGTGTTTCGCTGAGGAATCCAGTCCAGGCTAGATATCCTCCTGCCTGGCCCGGAGTTGGTTAATGGACATCATCGCTCCACCCCCATCCCTCTCTCCCCATTTCCGGTCCCTCTTCAGCTAGCTGCGTTATTCCTCTGTGCCCCTGCCTGCTGCTGCCACCATCAGCAACACCCGTGTTCTGCTCCCTAAGGCTCCTCCCCTCTGTAGCCGGAAGCTCATTCTCACTATCTCTGTGCAGCTTTGCCAAACGTCATAGGCACAGTTTTGGTCACAGTCTGGGCCACTACTTCCTCTGGAGCTCAATGCCTTTAAATCACTGACACATCACATTGTCTTGTGGTAAGCAGTATTTATGGGGAGCTGGTTCCGTGCAGAAGGAAGTATAGTGGGGGGCCCATGTAGATGCCGCAGCTGGCTGTGCGATCTTGTACCAATCTCTGAACCCCCACAAAGTATGCTTTTTGTGAAATGGGAGCCGGAGAGTCTTGTTTCAGGGCTCCTGAGATGAGCCAGTGGGGTGGCACTGGTAAAGCACCCCTGTAATGGTAAGCACCAGGCAGGCACTGAAAGAGACTTTTCCCTTTGCTGCTGACTCCAGTCCTGGTGTGAATCATCCCTCTAAAGCTGTGTGATCTTGCACGAGTCACTTTACCTGTCTGAGCCATACTTATGACATGGTGCTGAGGAGCTCCCCAGGGCCCATCCTCATGTTTATTTTGTGGTGACCCACAGTCACCCTAGCAAGGCCTGGGCGGCAGGGACAGCTGCAGCTCTGCCACTGTGCATTTGGCTCTGGTCCTTCAGGGCTCGGGCCTCTGCCGTGCGGTCCTGAGTAGTTTCTACCTTGTCCAAAGACAGTACCCCAAACTTTCCCTTCCTGGCTTTCATTGGCCTTGGCTTTGGGATGGTCTATTTTTTTTTTTTTTTTTTTTTTTTTTTTTCTCCTACAAGATACATTGTCTCTAGGAAGTTTTTGTCTTCCTTGCCAGGTCAAAAGTCAGAGGGCTTCCCAGGGACCCCTCACCCTTGCCACAGAGTAGGATGGGCACTCCAATGTCTCAGGACACTACACTCCTTGTCTCCTTCCTCAGCAGCACTGGACCAGATCCTGATTATTCCCATTTCACAGAAGAAGCAATAGAGGCAGAAGAAGTTTCACTTCAGGATCATGGTCACACATTGTGCTAGTGGCAGTGTCAGAATTCAAAGCCAGATGCTCTGTATTTTTATTTATTTATTTATTTATTTTTTTGTCTTTTTGAGACAGGGTCTCACTATGCAGTTCAGGCTGGCCTTGAGCTCACTTTTGTAACCCAGGCTGGTCTCGAACTCACATTGATCCTCCTGCCTCAGCCTCCCGAGTGCTGGGATTACAGGCGTGTGCCACCACGCCCAGCTCAGATGCTCTTTAGTATCCAAGGTGATCTGCAGTTGAATGGCTGAATCAGAGCTGGAGACAGCGGGGATGGGTGAGGATGAGGAGATGAACCAGAGCCTGGGTAGAGAGGCGGGGTCCCGGCATCCCTGTCCTCAGCCCCTTTACAGCAGGATCTATGCCCAGGGGGCAGTGTTTGGTGGTGGTGGGAGAGTGGACGCTGGAGGGGCTTGAAAAGAGAACTCGTGGGTGACTGAGAAGGCATTCCTATTTCAAGACAGTGTGTGACAGTCACCGTGGATCGTTAAACTGTTTGCACACTCAAAGAGGACACAGGAGAACAGAGCCTATGAGGAACCCTATCCCACCCTGTATCACAGAGGACTTTTTTGGCGGTCCTGGCCATGATGTCACTGATGTGGATACCTTAGGACAGGGCCCCTGGGCTTCTGCAAGGAAGAGAGACCAGAAGGGAATAAACCGTAGCACCCGTCACTGAGACTCCAGGAAGACTAACATTCAAGCTCAAGCCTTGTCTCCTCCAGCGAGCCCTCCTGGGGATCTCCTTCCACCCTGCCTGCTCAGGAATCTGGTGGTCTCATGCTCTCCTGCTTGTGTATGAGGCTGAGACCCTTATTTGCCCAGCCCTGGACCTTGGGGCCAGCACCTTCCTGCCCTTCTGTGGGTTTTCTGGGTCTCACCTCCAAGCCTGTGCTGTGAGCAATCTCTCAAGCCAGATCTGTTTGGCTACTGATGTTGTCCATGCTATTTCCACTGGGCACCTATTTTGCCCCCTTTCCCCAGAACCTTGCTGTAACCGATTTGGGAGCTAGAAAGGCTCAGGGTGAGCTGAGGGAGGGACTGGTAAGTCAGCCCATCCATTTATTTATCCATTTCAAATTGATTTAGCTCAAAGAGCTGGTCTCTTTAAAATGCAGGAGCCTGGAAGCCACTGGGCAAGAAAGGACTAGAGGCCTCACTCACCCATCTCTGTGTAAATCCTCGTCTCCCCGCTCCTGTCAGGGACTGATTTCAGCCCACAATGGCGATGGTTTATTACAGCTCACTTCCTGCTGTGAGTAAATAAGTTTGTCTCCTTTAAATTCCCTGGGCAATTAGGAGAATGAAAGACTGAGCTTTGGATTAGCATTTATTTCCTCCAAACGTTTATATGAGGCCATTTTCTCACTGACAAATCGTGGGGCAAATTGTTCTCGAGAAAGTCTGTCTGCAGCAAAGGTGCTGTGATTAAACGGCTGGTGTAAATTTGGGGCCATAAATCCTTCCCCTGGGTTAACGGGATTTATTCACAGCAACTGCCATTATGGGCTCAAAGAAGTAATAATAAATGAGGTTGATTTTGCACCTGTTTCAGAGTAATTAATATGCACACTAAGGGGAAGGAAGTTGTTTTTACAAACTGCCTGGCTTGTGGTTCAAAATTCAGAGCTGTTCTGGGGCTTCAGAGGTTGGGACAGAGAGTGGTGTGGATGATGGGAAGGGGCTTGAGGTGGAGAGGGAATGGTTAGGGTCTCATGTTGCAGGTAGCAGAACCCCCTTCAGCAGTAGGGGGTTCATTATAAGAGCTGGCAGGAAGGGAGTGAGTGAATAGGACATTTGTGAATCTCAAGTGTGGTGCATTGGTCAGAGCTCATTGATTGCAAATGACTGAAACCCATGACAACTGAGCTCTGGGGACTGAAGGAAGTGTGAAAGCACCTGGGGCCCTGAGGATGAGGCTGGAGACTCGGCACCAGTCTTTTTTTTTTTCTCTGCTTGCTTCACGTGGAGAAAGCCAATGTTCTAGATGGGAGGTTGGACGGTTCCCCCTGTGCAGGGAGAAAGAGCCTGATAATGAACCGTAAGGCATCCTGGAGATAGAGTCCGATGACATTCAGGGGAGTGGCTTGCGTACATCATTCTTCTCAGGTGCATCGCCTCAGTTACTATTTTCTCTTTGCTGGGTTAAAATACCTGACACCCAGAATTAAGGAAGGAAAGGTTTATTTAGGCTCACAGTATATGGAGGTTTCAGTCCATACTCAACTGGCTTCAAGGCAGAGCGGCACATGGCAGAGGGTAACCGTTTATGGTGGCAGAAAACAGCAAAAGCAGCAAGAGTGAAGGAGAGGAGCAGCAACAGAGAGGAAGCCTCTTTCCCCCTCTTACATGCAGGCTGCCTGCTCCAGGGAGGGTGTGGCACTCACATCCATAATCCCAGCACTGGATCATGAATTAATCACAAACTACAAACCTGCCCATGACTGCATGAAGCTTTAGGGGGACATCTAGACATAAAGCATTACATTCCATCCCTGGCCCACCAAAGACTCACATGCATCCCTTTATGCAAAAGACATTATAGTCCATCTCTAAGAGTTGCCAAAGTCCTACCAGTATCAACGTTGCTGAAAAGTCCCAAGTCTCTTCCAAGATCTAATGCAAATTCTTAGCTGTGAGCCCTTGTATACATGAAGAGTAAACACTTCCAACATTTACTGGCACAAGAAAAGCATTACCATTCCAAAAGATACAAATGGGGACACAAAGCACTGGGACCAAAGCAAGTCCAAAACCAGCAGAGCCAATACTAAGTTCTGTAGTTCCACATTCAGCATCCAAGGCAAGCTGTGGCAACTTGTGAGCTCCATGTGGCTCCACCCCTATGGCACTCTTGGTGATGGCTTCAGTGACTTCTCTCTTAGGCCCACTTTGCTCCCTCATTGCGACTTTCCTTAGAAGATCCACATTCCTAGTTTTTCCAAACTTCTGGGGTCGTCACTTTATGGCACTTGATGCTTCTCACTCATGGCTTCACATGTTGCCTCTGCAGGGACACTCTGCCTGGCTGTCTTAGTTACTTTTTACTTGTTGCTGGAACAAATATTCGAAACTCAAAATGAAGGAAGGAAAGGTTTATTAGCTCACAGTTACTGGAGTTTTCAGTCCATATTCGGCTGGCCCAAGGCTGAGTGGAACAGGGCAGAGAACGTCCAGTTTGTGGTGGTGGAACAGCAACAATCATGACAGAGGCAACTGACCAAACAGGGCAGCAGAGCAGCAGCGCTAGTCTGTCTCTCTTTATATTACATTCAGGCTCTCTGCCTCAGTCTATCCGCCTTAGGCTACACTCATAATCCCAGAAGTACTCAGTCCATAATCCCATCAGTATTAAAACACATAATCCCAGTGACTCATGAATCAAGTCTCAATCTATAGAAGTCCCTGCCCCATGACTGCATGAGACTTTAGGCGGGCAATTAGACATAAACCGTAACACTGGTCTTCCAGGCCTTCTGAAATCTAGATGGAAGCCTTCTTAACCTCAGAACTCTTGCATTCTCCATATACCAAAAACCAATGCCACATGGATAATGCTAAGGTCTATTGCCAGATGGAGCAGTAGTCAGGTTATCTTCTCTCTTGATTGTGAGGATTGAGTGCCTGAATTGCTGAACCCTCTGAACCTGAGCCTGAGGAACAAATTCTCTGTAATGCTATCATTCTGGAACCTGGTACTCTGTGGTTTTCTCCTCACAGTAGTTTTGAGGCTTCAAAGAATAGAGACTTGCTTCTTCTTGTGATGCCCTCAAGCCATCTTTTCTATTCTCTTGTTCCTTCTTGGAAATGGAAATCTTCTCAGCTCTGTCTTTATAACCTACAGCTTTATTGGAGCTTCCTTTCCTGCCAACCTCACAACATTTTAAATCACTCTGCTGGGCTCTTTGCTTTTGATTCTCAACATAAAACTGACTGAAAGCTTCTAACAATATCCAGGCTACTGCTTCAACATTTGACTGTCTTGAATTTTTTTTTTTTTTTTTTTTTTTTTTTTTGCCAGCTTAACCAGTTCATTGAACTTAATCTCAGTCTCAGGCAAAGTCTCTGGAGACAAGCACAATGCAGACAAACGTTGTGCCAAGCCATAACACACATCATCTGGAGTCCAACAACCAATATAGTCCTTTTTCCCTTTTTTTCTCAAGAGCAGAAACCTCCTGAGTTTGGTCTTTACTGACAGGATTTCTATCAGCCTTCTAGTCTTCTGAGCTCTGACCAGAATCTCCAATCTAGAATAGCCAAAAATGTTCCATCCAGTGCTTCTCTTTCAGGTGACATCGCCAGATCTTTTCTATTTCTTCTCATAAGCCATTCCCAAAGGTTCTTGAGCCACATGGTTGGGGATAGTCATAGTAAGAGCCCCAAATTCTGTCTCAGTTACTTTTCTCTCATTGCTGAGACAAAATACCTGAAACCCAGAATTAAGGAAGGAAAGGTTTACTTAGCTCACAATTTGTGGAGGTTTCAGTCCATGCTTGGCTGGCTTCAAGGCAGAGTGGCACATGGCAGAGGGCAGCTGTTCATGGCTGCAGAAAACAGCAAAGCAGTAAGAGCAAAAAGGGAGGAGCAGTGGCATAGAGCAAGCTTGTTTCCTTTTCTTATATTGCACTCAGGTTGTTAGTCCCAGGGCAGGAGTAGCACTCACACCCATTATCCCAGTATTGTATCATGAATTAATTACAAACTCTAGAAATCCACCTCATGGTTGCATGAGGCTATAGTGAAACATCTAGACACAAACTATAACATGCATTGGTAACTTACTTTCTACTCTATAGATCTTGAGCAGCTCTGCTGTCCATAGCTGTAGCCTGGCTTCCCTGCCCAGTCCAGGACAGAGAGAAGCACTGCCTGCACTTGTCCCAGTGGATTCACTCAATGACTGAGATCTGGGCTCTCTGGGGTGGGGGTGGGGCAGTGTTGCATTCTGGACTTTTGTTTGGGAGCAAGATCTGCTGAATGTTTCTGCCTGTTTGGCCCTGAGTGCCCTCTGCTGTCTTTCCTACCTAGCCCTGTGCAGTTGGGATGCTGGGGGCTGATCTCTGGATCTCACTGGAAGGTTGTTGTAAAGATATCTCAACATGAATTCATCCACAAAATTTCCAAGAGGTAGTGGAAATACAGTAATTGTGAACTTGACCTTAGGCCAGACTCCCTGGGTTCAAATCCTAGCTCACTGTTTGCAAGCACTGTCATCTTGGCTAAAACTTTTTATCTCTTGGAGCCTTAGTTTCCTTCTCTGTGAAATGAAAACAGCAGTGCTCACCTTGCCTGTCTTATTTCCTTGTTCCAACTGTAGATGAGATGGACTGTTTGCCTATCCCCTAGAAGGACAAGGGACAGGGAAAGGAATGAAAGTGAGGAGTGCCTCTGGCCTTTGAAGTCTTGCTGGAAATACAGAAGGGCTTGGTATCTTGAACTTGATCCTGGCTTAGCGAAGATCTTGTGAAGTCTGGAGAGACGTGAATCCAATCTAGGGCATCTAGGGAAGCATCCATGGGAAAGAGAATGTGGACATGGGATGATGGAGGTGAATAGGTGTACTTCAAGGGAGACAGGGGCAAAGGACATTCTTCTAGATAAATAGTTTGTGCAAAGCAGGAGGGAAAGCATGTATTGCGTTGAGGAAAAGGTAAGGAGCTAGCTGTGGCCCTCAAGGGGTGGGAGTTGGAGAGTGTTTTGAAACACATCAGAAACTCTGGTGTGAAACAAGTATCTCAGTTGATCTTTTCTTTCAATCACTGCAATTGGACTCTAACCTCCACTGTTAGCCCCCTGAACCAGTGGCAAGTTTTAGTCAGTTCCAAAGCCCTGCCCCTTCTGAGGTCTTCCTAGAATCTAGGAGGCTCTGGTGCCTTCTGACAGTGGGGAGGTCCTCAGACCTGTTTTTCAGGTGGTTGTCACTCTTTTCATCTGGGTCCATGGGGCCCTGTGACTCTCCTTGTGTGGAGCTGAACTCAGGGTCATGAGGTCTAGGCTCTTGCTCAGCGCTGTGCATGGCTGCCCGTGTTTGTCTGGGGAAGGCCCTGGGTTGTGGTGAGTACCCCCACCTGTCTTGTGTGCTCAGACAGAAGAAATCCTCTCTTTTGTGTCGAGGTCCTTTGCCAGTGCCTTACCCTGGCTACATTTCCAGGCCCCCTGTATGGAGGATGGACTTCCTGCCCTCCACAAGTATGAGAGATATGTTTCTGTTGCTTATAAGCACCCAGTTGATGGCATTTTGCTCCAGCAGAGGGAGTTGACTGGAACTGTGGGAACAGGAGGCAAGATGGGCGTGGGGGCTGAGGCTTGGATCTGCTGGGGATCCATCTGGGGTACCCACTAGGTACCCAAGGGAAAGGGAATGGTGGCCAGATATGGAGTGGGACCAGAGAAGGTTCTGAGAAGAACTGCTTTAGTGGTCAACAGAGTTTCAGTCCCTGAGACTCTGGAACTGACTGAAAGCAAGAGGTGGAGGTCAAAGCTCTTGTTTCTGGACCTTCCTTGTGGGATTGTCCTGGGAGAAGAGACGCTGCTCCTGCTAATATGTGTCTGCAGTAATTGTTAATGTTTCAGGCCTCATGTACTCATTTTGTGGGGATGCTCTAACCAACTGTCACAGACCGTGTGCCCTAAACAGTGGAGATACAAGGTCTCTCATTTCTGGAGCCCAGACTTGAGCTGTTAGCTGGGTGGGATCATTCTGAGGACCAAGGGGAGGGTCTGCTCCAGCCCTGTATCCTTTTGCACCCTTCCTCCTGTGTGCATCTGTGTCCACAGTTCTGTTATCAGAACAATGGTGATACCAGATGAAGGCCTAGTGAAATGGCCCCATCTTAAGTTGACACTTCCGTGTGTGAAGGTTCCAGTTCTTTATAACATCACATTCTGAGGTCCTGAGGGTTGCTTAGGACTTCAGTATATGAAGCTTTCAGGGATTCAACTCAACCCATTATGCCTCCCAAAGACCCCACAAGTGATAGAAGCAATTGCTATCTTACCAATGAGGAGTTCAAGGTCAAGGGCAGCTGCAAGCCAGTGGAGGAACAAATGGACTCAGTCTCTGGCCTTTGAGTATTCTCTGCAGTGCAGTTCTTGTCAGGTAGAAAGCTGGACTCCTATGGAGCCTGAACCCGGCCTGGCCTCTCCCAGGGCTTGCTCGCTCAGGAAGAAGGCAGGGAGGGGGGGGAGGAGAGTTCTTTCAGAAGATTGCTTTCCCAGGCCTTTTGTCTCTCTGTTCATTGCCTACAGTGTGCTTGTATCTTATTACTCAGGCTAGGTAGATTTTTGCTTGGCTGAGCTGAGATCAAAAAGTAATTTTTCTTTTTGCAACAGCCAATTAGAAATTCATTTATTTTCACATTATGGACATTTGGCAAAAATTTCTTTGGCAATTTACCTCCATTTATGTAGTCTGCATAAAGAGAGACAGTGAGGCTGGGGAGAAAAAAAGCCAGGGCCCCAGGCAAAAATTAAATGCAGAATCATGTATTAGAAATGAGATGTATTTACTATTGTTTTTGAAAATTAATGGTGCATTTTTAGCTTTTATAATGTAATTTAATGATGCAATTCATCTAATAAAAAAAAATAGCACATTTTAACTCAGTCACAAAGGCTTTCTGGGGCATAGCGCGGAACACCTTTTCCACGGAATGGAGTTGGAAGTGAATGCTTGGGGCTTTTCTCCGTTAGACAAAACCAGAAGTGTGTGTGTGTGTGTGTGTGTGTGTGTGTGTGTGTGTGTGTGTGTGTGTGTTCCCACCAGGCCTATCAGAAGGAATCTAGTGAAAAGGACATTTTTGTTTTCATCAAGGTATCTGAGTTATCATGTTTAGGAACAGCAGAGCCTGGAACATTTGAAGTTGCTGGCTGTCCCAGCCAGCGAAGCCCTGACCCCAGGACCCTTATGAGTAGAAAGGAAATGGGCTGGGAGCTGCATGGAGCTGGTCCTTCCTAGGCCTTGAGGGGCGTGAGCAGGGTGTCCCTCTGGAGGTGGTGGCTACGATAATGGTTGGCTTCCAGCTCCCTTTGAAATCTCCCTTTGGCTTCAAAGCAACTCTCCCATTTTCATGCCTGGGAGCCTGATACCCACCTGCCTTTGGTCTCAGTTGCATTTCTCCTTTCAGGTACAGGATACCTGGGGGGCAGGCTGGGGAGGAAGAGAGGGAAAATGGGGGTGAGTGGGATTTGATCTCCTTCCTCTGGAGAGTCAGGCTTTTTAGTGGCTGTTCCATTGTGTCCCCGCCCTGTAACCTGGAACATAAGCTCTCTGAGAGTAGGGGACAATGTTACATGGGAGAAACACAGTTGATGTTTCTTGTTCGCTCCCTGGGGTTTGAACACACAGCTCTGCACATGCTAGATAAGCATCCTACCATGGGTTATATGCCCATCCCATGACTAGATGACTTTTGGCCGGTAGACTGACTGCTAAGCCATGGGGTAACACATTCGCTGAGCATCTACTTATGCCTCCCTTCAATTCAGTGAGGTGGTCTGTATCCCGTTTTATGGGGGAGGGCCTTGGGCTTAGGTTAGGGTGCTTTCTCAGGTTCACCTACCTAACCTATCTCAGAGCACAGACCTAACTTGCTATCTCTTACACATACTTGCCTTAACCATGTCAGTCTATGTGCCGAATGAATGAATGAATGGATGAATGGATGGATGAATGAATGAGTGAAAATGTGAATGACAGCAATACGGCCTGGCCCAAGATTGCCTCACCAAGAAGCTGAGGCTTCCTGGTCCTTACTCAAAAACTTCTTTCCTCATCCTGCTCTGCCCTCAGCAGGAGGGAGGAAGCTGTGGGATGAAAGGGAATCTGGGGGCTCAGCCACAATTATGGAGTGGGGTGGAGATGAAGGTCGTCATTGCAGAGGAGGTCAGGTGATAGGCAGACCTAGATGTTTTCTGGATGCTGGGATCCCTGGGAAGGTGATTTAAGGTGCATACAAATTTGTCCCATGGGTGTGAGTAAAGTACCAATTAATTAATTAATTAATTAATTAATTAATTTACTCCCTCATACATCAAAATGTCTTCTGTGTGTTTAAAACTCACCTGGCCTCTGGGGGCTTCAGTATCCTCACTTGCAAAGTGAATCTGATCTCTACAAGTGTTTCTCCACAGGGCCGTCCTGGTGCCATGGGTGGGACCGGCTCTTCCTGTGCCTGGTGGGCACTTTGCCACCTTTCTGCATCCCTGAGGTTCTCCAGTCACTGGGAGATCCTCAAATACTCCTCAACATTCTCCTTCCAGGAAGACAGTTGATGTCTGGGGTTCTTGGGAGGACCCAGCATGGGTCTCTGACAAGTTCACCTTAAAAGAGCTCCTGGCAACTTAGTGATTCAGAAAGACCCTATCAAAATAAGCACCAGGAGGGGTGGCAATGTAGCACCTGACAGGGTCCTTAGAACCTTTCCATGACATCTCTCTTGTCCTGTTCTCTTTTCTTCCTTCAACTGGCTTGAGGACCAGCTCTGAGTGTCCTTTCAAGCCCTGACCCTGCTGCCCGGCCCAGGCTGTCATCAGGCTTCTCCTCCTGCCTCACCTCCTCTCCGCCTCTCCTCCCCTATCTGTGGCCCAGCTGGCACCCACGCTGAGGCCTAAGTTCAGGTCCCACCTGTGCTGTGGCCTCAGCACTGGGGTGGTTGTCTTCTCTCCTGTCATTCCAGAGGACAGCACCATCCCATCCGGTGGCTGCCTGCACCAGCACTGTTTTCAACCCCAAATGCTAAACTCTGCCTTCGGGGCTGCCAGGAGCAGCTTCCTGGTAAAGAGGCCTCTGTGGTTTTTGCACATGTAGAGCTTCATTATCCATTATACTGGCTGGCAGTGAAGCTCTAGATGTACAAAACCACAGGGAAGACTTCCACCCGTGGTGTGCACTGTGGGACAGCAGTGCAACGCATGGTGCACTCTGGGCTTGGTGCCACGGAGTCCACTCTGGGCTTGGTGCCACGGAGTCCACTCTGGGCTTGGTGCCACGGAGTCCACTCTGGGCTTGGTGCCACGGAGTCCACTCTGGGCTTGGTGCCACGGAAGCCATTGCACCTTCCACGCTCCTCTCTTCAGCGTGGTTCTGACCTCTCTGCCCTGCGTGTGAATACCTGACTCCCTGTAGAGGCCAAGCACACTGCCCAAGGCCACAGAGCTGGCAAGAACCAAAACTATCAGTTCCTAGCCTATGGGACCCTAGAACCCCACATCTCGATAGCATGGCAGTTCTGCCTCACACAGACTCGCATGCGTAGACCCAGAGTCACAGCTCTGTGAAGACATGGAGATGCATATGAGAAAGCATATAAAATACAGGTCAATCAAGATGTATGGGTAGATATTGAGACACACCCCATTGTCATGGGTCCCTAGACATAAAGATATGGATGCAGACACATGCATGGTCCACCTACATGCACACCTACATGTACGCCTGTGAGTCTACACACAGGCACCAACACACACATAGTCATGGAGACCTATGCACCTCTAAGCACCCCTGTATCAGTCAACATCTGTACCCACACCCGCACCAATGCACACACTTATTCAGACACTGGTGCAACCGTACACACCAGTAGTGCATGAATATTTAGACACAGAGGTGCACACAGAGCATGTATTTGCATATGGATGTGACCCCAAGTATGCAGGGTTGGAAGCTCCCCCACTAAGCATGCAGAGTGGCCTGAGCACCCTGAAAGATGCATGCACCCTCCCAGGAAAAACCCAAAGTGCGCGTTTCTGGGGGCTCTCACCCACCCTCAGGTGCACAGGGCACCTTCCAGAGGTGCTTGCTCACAGACACTCACTCAAGCACAATGATCCAATTTAAACTGAAAAGGGGAAAGCAAGTTGAAAATTAGAGGGGAAAACAAAGTCCTTCAGAAAGTAGAAAGCTAATAAGCTGGAAGTGGTGCGCCTGCTGCCTCCGCGATATCAATAACTCAGTATTGGGTTTCCAAAAAGACATCATATAATTTTTCAATGAGAAACCCATGAGCCCTGGAGATGCTGTTAGGCTGTGAATTACAATGCACACGGCTTGTCAGCCGTCCCCGTCAGCACTTTCTCAGATGCCTTAACGGGCGGGAAGTGCTGTGGCTGCAGTGGGGATGGTTATTGTTATTATTTCTTCCTCCTGGAGCCTCAAATTAAGAATGTGGTAAGCTGTGGGTCCTGTCCCCCCACCTTCCCCACCTGGTGTACCCAAATCAGAATGTCTGAGTGGTGCGTCTCAGCTCTTGGCTTCCCCTCCCTGGCCTCAAGCCCTGATTCCAAGAAACGCTGGTTCCTTGGCTTGGGGACCAAGATCAGGTCCCTGGGTGGGACCTTCATCACCTGCAGATTGCAGCATGTTAGAAGCATCTTGGAGTGCTGGGGAAATGAAGAAAACTCTTTTCCCTCTTCTGTGGCCTGGAGTTGGGGATTTCACAGAGCACAGACAGCACATTGGCTCCCGCCTTCACCTATGCTGCTTCTGGGCAGATTTCAGTTCAGGAAGGTCAGGAAGGGAAGGGGAACCAGAGTGACCTAGGCAAGGCAGAGTTCTTACTGAACTTGCGAAGGAGGAATTGGAGTGGCCAGGAGGAGCAAGGCTAGGGCTGGGGAGGGCCTGGACTCCACATTCCGAGTTGGATGGATGGCCTGTGCCCACTGTATTATTCTGCTCAACTCTCCGTGTGCTTCCTTTACTTGCTGAGGGATGAGGATGCTCCTTAGGCCCTCCAGATGGAGAGCTTGGTGGAGTGAGCAGACAGCGGCCCACAGTGAGAAGCAAAGCCAGTCTTGCTGAGTGCAGAGCTGTGAATGTGGCTGAGCTTCTGGGGCTGTTTGTTACATAACATCGCTGCAGCAAAAATATGATCAACACTGGGTTTTTCCTCTGGGCTTACAGGGCTGCCCAGGCTCAGCTTTGTAGCACTTACTACAGTGGTGGCTCCATACCTGGAACCCTGTTGGTCACTAACCAATATGAGGCTTGGGGGTTAAGAGTGCGGAGGCCAGCCCTTGGGTTCAGATCCTGAGTCTTCTACTGGTTGGCCTCATGACAGTGACTTAACAGCATTTCGACCACAGTACCCATGTGATCAGGCTAGTCTCTTGTCCCTCTGTGTTGCACTCAGATGCCGCTAGGCACCCAGCTCGCATGCATCTTGTGCCCCTGGGCCCTTCCTCACAGGTTTCTTTCCTTAGAGTGCCCTTCTCTCCCTGATATGCCTCTGCAGATCCCTCGGGGCCAGGATGTGACTGTCAGTTCTGTGAGGAAGGACCGCACAGCAGGTGTCAACTCCTTGAACACCTCCTGGCCACTGCTGTGGTTATGTGTTCCTTCAAGCCTGGGTTGTGGCTGGAATGACTTTCTTGCCTGTGGGTTTTTTTCTTTTTCTTTTTTTTTTTTTTTGTAATTAGTGCAGTGTCTACAGGGTCTATAAGGTCTTGTTACACAGATAGGACTTGTAGTGATTCTCCTATTTTCAGCTTCCCAAGTGCTGGGGTTACAGGTGCCCAACACCCTGCCCAGTCTCAATCTTGCACGTCTCAGTGCACCTTGGTGACAGTGCCGGCACCACATGCTGGGGATTGAACCTGGCCTCTGTGCTCTGCCTAAGCAGGTGCTTTAGTCCGCTGAGCTATCTGGCCAGCTCGCTTGCCCATGTTTTAATGGTACACCGGAGCCCTGCTCTCCTTTCTTCCTCCCATATTTAGCTTCCACGTGTCACTCACCGTGGGGAGATGAGCAGATTCTTCCTGCTGAGCCACTCTGTACATAATTACACACCTGGGGTCTGGAGCTTTTCAGTGCAATCAGCCCAGGCCTGATTTCCAGGATGTGTGTGCAACAGAGCAGGAGAAAAGTGCTGGATCTTTGACTTTTAGAAGGGGCCACAAGGATGAGGTCTGGAGACACTAGAGCCCTGGGGAGGAGGGGCACCTGCAGGCAGAGCTGACCTGGAGTTTCCTCACAAGCACCTGGGCAGCTGCATGGAGACCTCAGCTCTGGAAGCTTGAACTGTGACTCACTTCCTGTCTGGCTTAGAGCCCACATTCAAATGTCTCCTTTCCTATCAGATATGAGTCTGTTGCTGGGGCCCCCATTTCTCTATGCTTTTTAGTAGCATGTCTGTGTCATCTCATGGTGTGTGGGGAACAAAGACACCAGAGTTATGGGCTTTCAGACTTCTTTTCACAGATGGGTAAAGCAAAACACACAGAGCGGCTCTATCTGTCTGTCTGTCTGTCTGTCTGTCTGTGTATCTGTCTATCTATCTATCATCCTTATTTTCATCTCTTAAAAGAAGGTTTATCTTATTTGCAAAAACTGCGGGGAGGATATGACCTCAGAACACAGCACAGTGCTGTCAGGAAAGGAGAGAGCACAAGGCACAAAATATCTTCTCCATCATGGGGGTATCAAGAACAAGGGGAACTTGGCAAAGTGTTCCACAGGGACACCTCAAATGGCCTCTGAGGGGCTTTGTGAAGTACAGGGAGAAAGTGCTCAAGGAAGCAGAAACAGTGATGAGCACGAGCGCAACGAGCCCGAGGAGAGCAATGTGGACTGCGCATGCGCAGGTGAAGATGGAGGTGGCGGTGAGGGTCGTGCTGGCGGTGAGGCTGCTGGTGAGTATGATGACGGCAGCAGTGGTGAGGGGGACGGTGTCCGGCCTTTGTCAGCTTGCCGGCTAATGGGCTTTCTGTGGTCCGTCCCACTGGAGACTCATCCTTATTTTCCAGAGGCTGCTGCAACAAGTGATGACAAGTTGATGACGTAATTGACAGCAATTGATTCCTGCATAGCTTTGGAAGTTCCAGGTTTGGAGCCTACCTGGGAGGATGCCTCTCTCTCTCTCTCTCTCTCTCTCTCTCTCCTTCTCCTTCTCCTCCTTCTTTCTTCTTCTTCTTCTTCTTCTTCTTCTTCTTCTTCTTCTTCTTCTTCTTCTTCTCCTTCTCCTCCTCCTCCTCCTCCTCCTCTTCCTCCTCCTCCTTCTTCCTCCTCCTCCTTCCGGTGGGGCTGGCATGGCATGTGGTGCTAGGAATTGGAACCTCAGTCCCCTGTGCCTACCTAAGCCTGCCTAAGCAGGTGCCTTAGACCGCTGAGCTCTCACCGGCCCTGAGGAAGCTTCCTGATTCTCTTTCGTGGCTGTCGGCATTCCTTGGCTTCTTTGGCTTGGCTACTCTCTTCTGATCTCCATCTCGATCCTCACAGCATCATCTCCTTTGGTGCCTTCTCTTCTGACTCATAAATACATGTCTTTGGATTGAGAGCCCGTGCAAGTAGTCCAGGCTGACCTCCACTGAAGATCTTTGATTTCATCTTTAAAGCCTCTTTTCAGTAAAGTAACCTTCACAGTTTTTCATGAATGTGGACATGGACTTCCCCTTCCCCTTCCAATTCTTTACCTCCTTCACTTCCTCTTCTTCTTGGGCCAGCATTCAACCAATTAGTCGGGTTTCTGAGAGCATCTTTAAAGTAGTTCAATGAACAAATGGTAAAGAAAGGCTATGAGTGTGCATTGGTTGCTTTTTACTTATTGCTGGAACAAAGGACCCAATATCCAAAATTAAGAAAGGAAAGGTTTATTTAGCTCATAGTCTGTGGCGGTTTCAGCCTATACTCTGCTTGCTTCCAGGCAGAGTGGCACAAGGCAGAAAAGAGCAGTTCATGCCAGCAGAGAACAGCAAAGAGCAAAAGGGAAGGGCAGCGCTGCAGCCTCTAGCCATCCTCTCTCTCCCTCTTATGTACAGCTACGCTGGGGCTGGGGGTGTGTAGAACTCACACAGTGTCTGCGCCCTCCTCTTGCACAGGATGAAGATGTTTGCAAACTGAGAATCCTGGCTCCCTGCTGAGTAACTTAATTAAACTTCTGAACTCAAGTTGACACAATGTGTCCACCAGTACAGGGGGTGACTTTTGAACCTGAGGACTTCATCCTATCGAGACAAGGAAGAGAGAAGATGCTGTGTGGAACACTCACCTCATTTTTGTGTCTGTGTGGAGGGGAGGCGATACTGGAAGATCACACCAATTCTTGGGCACAAAATTTGCCTTCGTGTCAGGTAGCTAGGTGTTCAGCTGGGATCCAGTGGGTCAGAGCAGAGCAGAGGTTCTAGGAATCAGGTACAGGGTTAGAGCAAGGACAGATCCATGAGTCTTGGAGGCCTTTCTTGGAGGGCATAATTATGGTCTATGACTGTGTCAAGAAGTTCAGAGGAGAAATGATATGAAGAAACAGATTATAGCAATGAAAAAGGCTAGGAAGAAATAGGGGTTCAAATGAATGAACTGGGTCTCAGTTGATTGATGATATCAGGGGCGAAGGTGGTGGTGGTGACGTCTGGCCTAGTAATGTGCTGGGAAGTATATAGCTATCTGTCCATGTGCATTGCTAATTTCTTTCATAAATAACAGAGTAACTACCTACATCACATGCAAAGGTGCTGAAATGGATGGAGGGAAGTACAGAGGCATTTTTTAGTGAAGAGCAGTGGATGTTAACATTATGGCATTCCTTGGAATTTTTTTTTTATTCATTGTAGCTTCCTGTGAATTCTGGGGTCCAGTGGGAGATGGCCTGGGTACAGAGGACTTGGACCCAGACAGCAGCCCAGAGCTTTGCCTTCTGGGGCTGAAGAGCCCAGCATGAGAAGGAAAGAAGGCTGGGTGCATAAGGTCTGGCGATGGTCAGGTTGGAGTTCATTGTTCTGTGCCTGGTAAAGTGTGGTCTCTTCCTAGTGTCTAAGCCACCTGCTTCTTTAGGGAGACAATTCAGCCTGTGGCAAAATAAGATGTTACTGTCAGCATCGTGGCGCACATGTGCCATCTTTCTGGGACACAGGTGCTCTGTCCATGGGGCTTAGGCAACGTGTCCTCCTTAACGAAGCCCTCTGTTGCCCCAGAGGCTTTGTGGCCTATCACACATCGACCAAAGCATCTCCATCTTTCTGTGTTTGCTTTGTTTGAGGGAAGAGCTGAACAAAGTTCCCATGGGGCTGCAAGGCTGTGGTCTGTGTGGGGGCGTCTGTCACTTTGCCTGACCCCGGGCAGATCTCAAGCCCTTCCAAGGCAGTCATTTACAGTTACATGTGGTGACCCCCTGGAGCACCCTTCATGTGGTTGGTGACCTGAACCGCATCCCAGGAGATGTGGACCACACTGGTCCTGGGCTGCTTCTGGCTCTGTGTGCCCAGCTGCTAGCTCTGGTGTCCCTGCGCTGGGGTTGCAGTGGTCTCAAGCTCTTCACGTTGTGACTCTGGTGTCTTGATGAGCCATGAGGTTGTCTCTGAATCGTGACCATGGGAGTAGACGGTTAGGAGTTGTTAGTGCGTTGGAGAGAGCCCAGAGACGAAGGCTCTTAACACATCCAAGAAATCTCCAAATACCGCCCATCGCGCTGATGAGATTCTGGGGCCCAGTCTCCCAGCATATAGTCTAGAAAGGAAAATAAATGTGAAAGTGGTCCTAATACCTGTCACAGAGAAGCCCCAAGCTTCAGCCCTCTGTTTTCACAGAAATCTTACACTCAGCACAAGTCAGTTTGGCAGGATCTGTTCATGCGGTGATGCAGGGGGGCCCAGGCACTTTCTGCCTCATAGCTCTGCTGTCTCTTGGGCCCTTGCTGTCCCTCTCTTTACCTCAGAGAAAGGAGTGTGGGCCTTTGTGCAGAAGGCTTGATGGCTCAGGCTCTGCACCGCTTCTGCTCACTTCCCATTAGTGGGAATTCAGGTGTTGGCCATACTCGGTTACAAGGAAGAATGGGAAACACAGCCCACCCAGATGGCCTCAGGTGGAGGAAAGGGGTTCTGCCGAACACAGCTTTGCCTACCAGGGGCCTCTCCTTTTGAGTGAGAATGACCTGGAGCTTCATGGTAAAAGCCACCTGGACAGCTGCCCGGGGCCTGCCCCAATTAGGTAAACCAGCGTCCCTGGGTAGGAGGCTTGGGCACCTGGACGACTGAAAGTGCCTGGGGGTTGGCAGAGCGCCACTGAAGTTCAGCATCACCAATGAGGAGAGACAGGACTTTCACAGCTGGGCCCAGCCTTCTCCGTGCCCAATGGTAATAGTTACAATTTACTCTGTTCTGAACAGGTGATGGGCTACTGTGGTAGGAGGGAAAAGCAAAGAAGCTACTTAGAAATGAAACAGCTGCACTTATGCATCCTCCAGGAGGGGAGGCCTCTATCTCCAATGTGGTAGACGGTCCTGCTGTGGACAGTGTCCTTAACAGCCCCTCCTGGTTGGAGCAGGTGACACTGAGGCTGGCTGGCTGAGGGAAGGAAATAGGTGACGATTTCTTGGTTCGGCTTGGGTATAACTCTGAGTTCCAGGAAACAATGTCCAAGGAGGCAGGGGCTCCATGTTAAAGAGTAGAAGGGTAGGGTTTCAGGGAGAGAGGTCGAGTCACACTATGGTAAGTAAGCAAGCATGGTCCACAGGAAAGGTGTGAATAATGTCTCATTCCCAGGGCAAGCAATGACCAGCTTACTCCTCCATACCACTGTGTCCAGCATTAAACTGAAAGTTGCCCTTTGTTTTAGCATTGTTCTATTTCTAAACTTAAACCAGACTCTTAAGTGTGACAGCCTGGCACGAATGGTACCTTGAAGGCAAGAAGCATAGAAGAAGCTAGAGCTCTTATTTGGCTTCAGGCAGGAGAACTAGATTCTGACTAATCTAAGTAGCCAAGGAATTTATTCGGGGAATAGTAGAGCTAGTGACTGTGACACAGAGCCATAGATGTCCTTCTACCGCTGAGTGGCTGCAGCTGGCCATAGACATAGCCTCTCCCGCTACCTCTTCGAAATTTCCTTCCCTTCAGTCCTTCTGATGAGAGGATAGTCGAGGCTGGCCAGTGCAGATGCGAGGTTCCTGGTTTCATCCTTGGCATCCCTCTCTAACTGACCTTGGTGGAGCTCAGCGGCAGCTCCCTGAGCTTCGGTATCCTTGTTCCAAGTCCTCATTAGCAAGGGAACACAGATGACGCCAGGGAGTGAATTTCTGCTCCAGGGTCAACGTAACACCCTTCTTCCCCAGAAACGGGTCTATATTTTTAATGAGATTATCCCTGTTTTAGCTCACAGCAGCTGAAGATTTCATGGCCTGGGGTAAAGGAGTGTGCTGTGCTGGGGTGTGGGGGTGTGGGGTTCTGCTCTGGATCCTGCCAAGGCTTAGAGGTCACCACTGGCTGGTGGGCAGGATACCACAGTCTTGGGGAAAAGTGTGGCGGCCATTGATTCTTTAGAAGTCACCTGAAGAAGTCTGAGGACGCAACTTCCAGTGAGTAGCCCTCTCCTTCGGGCTCACCCCCCTCCCCTTTGGGGAGGCCGGGCCCTCCCCCTGCAAGTCGGAGGGTCCTGCTTTGTTCTGACCCTTAGCTCACAAAGAAAATTGTGGGCTTTGTATCCATCCTTTTCTTCCAGCCAGGCCCTGGCTAGCAGGGAATCGCAGGCCACCAGGCTTGGCACGTTGGAAGAGGAGGGATTAGACTCACCTAAAGGCAGGGTTGATTGCAGCCAGCGATTGCCTTGATCGTCCTAATGTGGAGTTAATTGGTTTCTTTTTCCACCTGGTTCCGCCACAGCCTTCCTAATTACTGTTGTGCTCTTTTCCCTAGACTTATCTTTGGCAATTCCCACCCATGGACTTTTTCCAGCGGAAAGAGAAAAAAGCAAGAAGCATTCAGATTTAGGGCGTGGGCTGGGTCCACATCCTGCCGCATCCCTCTTTTCCTCTCGCCGCGCCGCCGAGAGCCCGGGCAAGCCCCTCCCTTCTGTGATTTGCCCTGGGCAGTGAGGGCAGCACTTCCTGCGGGGATTCTGGGAGGACCGAACTAACCTAAACAGATCAGATAGCTTCCTGCGGATAGTGAGCGGTGTCTTAGCAGCTCGCTAAGGAGATCAGTACCGCTTGTGGTTACCGCGTTCTCCTTGGTTTGGGCTGACGAGTGAGGGTCGAGCCTTGGGGGTGCTGGTTGGTGGCTTTGTCCTAGTCCATTTCTTTCCCCAGGCTAACGGAACGATGCTCTTCCTCCTCTCAAGAAAGATAGGATATGAACGTCGTTTCAGCGGAAACAAAACTCGTATGAATCACCCACCGAGGGAGCAGCAGACTGGTGAAATGTTTTATAAAGGGGCATCTTGTTTTGTCAGCTTGCTCTGGGCGGCTGAACTTGGCCTCTGTTCTTGGCAGTAAGGTGGAGAACTTGCTCGCAGGTGGCAGAATGGGCTACCCTGGCGCTCTGTCCCGGGCCAGCCAGGACTTCTCTCTGGGCTCCTCCGCTCAGGCCGCTGGCGGATGGGCTGGGGGGAGGAGGATGGATAGTGAGCGCTTGTGCGCTGGGCGGTGGGGGAAGAACTTCCCGGAGTCCTCCGTGGACACAGGGTTCCAGCTCCCCCAGCCCTCCCCGCCAGCCCTGAGAGCGGGCGCGTCGGTTCCCACCGCGCCGTCAGGCAGGCTCATTTCCCAGTCTTCTTTTCTGAAAAGCTGTGTGTCAGCACAGGAGTGGCAGGTGCGCTAACTTCCGCAGACGCACTGAGCCCCGCCTGGGGAGAAAAGCTGGTGCCGGAGAGCGGTGGTGGGCCGGAAGCTCTGGGAGAAGTTCGCCGGCACGCCTACTTGGCCCTACCAGGCCAAAAGGTCCCATACAGCGATGATGGAGCTGCCTCCGCCTGCCCCCACCCTCCTCCCTGACTCCTTTCTCCATTCGCTTTTCCCTTCTTTGTTTTGTGGCCCTCCCCCCTCCCTCTGTTTCTGTCTCTTCCTGGTCTTTCCCTCTCTGACTGACTCCCTCCCTCCTTCTCTCGTTCCCCCTCTCCCTGTTCGCCTCCCTGCCTCTATCCACCACAGTGTCCTGGGCAGGATGTAACTGCAGGGAGTCAAGTGTGGAGCCAGGTGGGTGGGCAGGTGACACCCTGGCCAGTGATTTCACACACAGGTCAGGCTGGGCATCCTGAGATCTTGGCTGTATCTGGAAGGGCTAGGAGTTCTGGCCTGTGCTTTGTCAGCATCTCTGAGGCCTGTAGGAGGGAAAGACTCCGGGAGGGAGGGGACCCACCCAGCCAGCCAAAGAGCAGCCAGGGCAGTTGTGAAGGGCAGGAGAAAGGAGAGTGTGTGGTTGATGGGGGAATCAGGAGGGGCAGGGAAGCCCGAGTGGAGGCCTGGCTGTGCCCTCACTGGGCTCTGGCTCTGTGAGCACCGTGTCCTATGGGCCCACTGGTCAACAGGTATTTATTGAGCCTTTGCCACATGCCGGTTCCTGTGCTAAGTTCAGGTAGAACGAAGACAGTCAGGATGAGATAGCTGCCTTCAACAAGCTCATGATCTGATGCCCATCCACCCGGTCAGCATGCCCTCCTGTCCATCATTCGGCCTCTTGGAGCCTCAGTTTCTCCCCTAGGAAACGGGGAGTTAACAGTGCTCCTGACTGCAGGGACACGTGGGGAACAGAATTAGCGTAAGGGTAGGCAGGGACTCAGCTCTACCTCTGCTACCCCACTTCTTTACTCTTGTGAAAACCGCGCGAGGGATGCTCTGCACGGTTCTCTTAAAGGACTTGCGAGTGGTGGGTCCGAGAGGCCCAGCGGCCTGTGCGGATTCACAGTTGCTCGCAGTGCCCGGTGGAGACACAAGCGTGTGAAAGCTGATTCTCAAGCCCAAGCACTCAGCGATTTTCTGTAAGTCCGCACATGGCCTTTGACTAAAAGAAGGACAGCAGGGACCTTGCTTACAGCAGGGGTTCGATGTGGAGAGAAGACTCTTCAGAGCCCAGGGGCCCTAGAAAGGCTCACTGGTAGTTTGCTGGCCTGGGTTGCCTGGAGGAGGAGGGGTGGGAAGGGAGCAGCTTCCTGTCTCCTCAAGAATGGGTCCCCCTCTCTCGTGTCCCATCCCTCAGGTGTTGGTTGGGGAGCACAAATGCATTTCCAGACTTCTAGCTGTGTTGTGTCTGTGCACAAGAGTATTTTTCCTCTCGACATCCTTTCTTCCAGGAGCTTTTGACCTTTTCAGATCGGCTCTCACCTATAAGTGCTCGCAGACATCTTCCCCTTGTTCTGGTCTCCGCCTTTTTTCTCTTTTTTGCTTTCCCGCTATTATTATCCCTCTAAGAGGAGGAAGTGTGTAAACTGTGAGCTCACAGCAAGGATGTGGGCGCGACTTTATTCCCCGACAAGGATCAGAGCCAAGGAGCCAAGACCACGGATCACCAGAAGGGCCCCTGCGGTCATTACATAGACTGGCCACACGATGGCGCGCAGGGACCATTGAGCACCTGCTTAGTCTCTCCAATGGGCCTCTGGTCAGCCCTGAAGCAATTCTCACAGCTATTCTCCATAGAATGGTTCACTGGTACCAAGGGGGCTCTGCTTTGTCTTGTCACATCGCCCTCCTCATGATACATGCACACATATGCGCGTATTCTTCGTTTATTTACCTGTGCAGCTAACTCCTGAGTCTCCTGCTCAGCCTGGATGGACAGACCCCACCTGCCCACATACAGGCCTTTCCTCTTGGAAGCATGAGGACCAGAGGAGACAGAAAAAGCTGCATTAGCTTCCAGGCACCTGCCAAAGGGCCGCAGCTCAGCCAGAGGTCAGGGCAGCTGCTGGAGGTATGCCTGTGCATATGGCCAGCTGTGGCCAGCTGTGGAAACTCCTGGGGCTACTGGCTGGGCCAGCACAGTGTGGCTTGACCAAGGCCCTGAAAAGTAGGGCTTGCTTTGAAAAGAAAGCCAGCTCTAGTTGAGGTGGCGAGAGTGAGTGTCATGTGTGCTCGGGGGTGGTGGCAAGTGTGTCCTATAACGACAGTGATGATAGCAGATAAGCCACGGGGATGACCTCACGGGGATGACCTCACAGGGATGACCTCAGGGGGATGACCTCACGGGGATGACCACCTCGACGAGCATTTGCTACATGTCAGACACTGCATTACAAACTTTATGTTACCTATCCAGACTATCTTGGTTAGGTGGATTACCCTACAGGGTAGGAAATAGAAGGCTTATAATGAAAACCAGGCCAGGAAATGGGGGCTGAGGCTGGTATAGGACAAAAGGTTCAGAGTCCATGGGATTGTAGGGGTGGAAAGAAAATGCCTTTGGTTCACTTATGGGGTTCACTGGGGCCTGTCATTGTAGCCTCATCCAAATCTGCTTTAAAATTCTTACTAGAAGGAGTATTCCACAACTGAAGTTGGCTCCTGATTTAATAAGGCAATAACCAGAGAAATGCAATTCAATTGATTATTAAGCATTTGTTTATTAGAGCTCAGTAGCTCTGACCCACATAGCTGTTAAGTAGTCATTAAATATCAAAGAAGATGTTTCTGCTTGTATATTTTGTTTATTTACTATCACGAGAAACATTATTGCATCAATTAAATGTCGATTAGGAGGTCTATGATTTGAATTACATTATATACATAGTGTCAAATCATTTTCACAGTTAGGAGATATAATCCAGAAAAAGGATTCCATCTAAAGGTTAGGGGCCTAGCTGGGTGTGGTGGTGCATGCCTGTAATCCCAGCACTTGGGAGGCTGAGGCAGGAGGATTGGTGTGAGTTCAAGACCATCTTGGGCTACAAAAGTGAGCTCAAGGCCAGCCCGAACTGCGTAGTGAGAAAAAAATAAATAAATAAATAAAAGGTTAGGAGCCAGCAGGTGGGGGTGATGGGGTGGCTTTGCACTCTTTTAAAACTGATCTTCTTTTTAAAATGTAGCATCTCACTATGCAGCTCAGATTCCTGTTTTCAGCCTCCCCAGTGCTGAGACTGAAAGTGTGCACCACCACATTCTGTCTCCACTCTCAGGCTCTGTGGCCAGTGGCCAGCGTAGCACACCTCAGTGGTCAGCGCAGTATGTGGTTTGGGCTCAAATCTGGGTCCCTGCACTTGCACAAGCAGGTGCTTAGTCCACTGAGCTATCTGACCGGTTCTGCAACTCATGTTTTGTTTTTGGAGTTTGTGGCCTGGGACGACTGTGACAGCTATAGTTGTTCTGTCATTGATCATTTGGAGAGAGGCAATTCCTGCACCTTGATTTTTGTTCTTTTTATAATTTGTTAAAAACAAAACCAATCAACAAAAACTCCAATGCTTTCCACAAAACCCTTAGTTATTTATCCTCCAGGGATGAAGAACTGAGTTGCAGAAATGAAGCGAGCAGCGCTGAAATCAGGAAAGCGTGTGTGGCTGTGCTTCGTGGTCCGGAAGCGCAGGACGCCAGCTTTTAAGATCTTTTTCAAGAATACAATTCAGCGAAAATTTGGAAAGTTTCCAAATTTTATGAGAAAATAATGTTTAACATCATATACATTTTTAAATTGATGAATAAGAATTCAACATATTTATCATGCATAGCAGAGTGTTTTAGAAGGTTTGTATATATGCTAACATGGTTGTGTTTCTTGGCTTTCAGTGACAGAGAGGGGCAGGACCAGCAGGAGGACCCGGGTGGGGTTGGGTCCCATGAGATACGTGGAGACCTTGCCTTGTCCCAGCTTTTTCTGCCTCTTACTGCAGCCTGGGCCTGTGGGGAGGTAGGGAGAGACAGAGCTGAGGCAGACTGAGCCTTTTCCCTGGCCTGACCTCAGCCTAGCCCAGGGAGATGGCTGAGTGAAGCCAGCAGTGGGACACCCAGTCCAGCCAGTCCCAGGCTTGCTATTTCCCATGGAGGGCTGGAGCCAGGCTCACAGAAGGTGCAGGCTGCCCTGTACTCTACCCACATGGGCTGACTTGGGAGCTGTGGGCATGGGCCGTGTGCACCCTCCCTTACTCTCTGGTGCAAGGTTATTTAGGAGCGAAGAGAAAGACAAAAGGGAGAGGAGGGCAGCTTGTAGACTTGTGGTCCTTTGTGCCTGGGAACACAAACGACCTATCTCTTCAACTTCTTGTGTAGACACTTCAAACTTTTTTCCTAAGCAGTAGAGCTCTATTCCAATGGAGTTGTAAGTAAGTATGCTAAGTGCAAATGTTGGACACCCACAGTTGGGGTATTTGAGGAGAAGGCGCAGGGTGTCTCACATATCCCTGCCTCTTCACCTCACTGCATCCTGAGGTATCTCTTTGAGGACCCTCCTGTTCTACAAATGGCCTTTTTTGTTTTGAGAGATCTTTCTGTGTAGCTTAGGCTGGTCTTGAGCGTGCTGCACTGCCATACCCTTGCCTCAGTCTCTGGGTGTACAAGCACACTGGGAAAAGCACTGCACCAGTGCCCTGGACCATTTATCTGTTCCTTAAAAGCCAGTTTCCTGCTGCCCAGAAGAATCACTGGGAGAAGAACTTCTTCTCTAAGTCCCAGGCTTCCTCATGGATATTCCAATTCCACTATCTGGATGTCGCCCAAAGCATACTTTAAAAGAGATCTTTAGGGTCTAGGAGATAGCTCAGTGGTCTAAGTGCCTGCCTGGCAAGTGCAAGGACCCGAGTTCAATCCCTTCTGCCACATACCATTCCAGCTGTGGAACTCTGTGTGTACCATGCAGGCCACTGAAACCCAGCATGGTAGCACATGTCTGTAATCTCAGCATTGGGGAGGCTGAGACAGGAGAATCACTATGAATCTGAACTTCATAGTGAGATGGGATCCTCTGATGATCCCAGTGTGGTGGCTTGGTGGGGACTCGGTTGAGGCTAGTAAAGGAACCAGGGTAGGAGATGTAAGGAGCTGCTCATTCTTGGTATTGACCCCCAGCTGCAGAGAGTGAGTACTTCCTGAACAGCACAGGTGAGTCTCTTTTTTAGCCCACCCTGTCCTGGCCCTGGTGGGATCACTGTCACACTGTACATACAGTTCAATGGCTTGCAGAAGTGCTTGGGTGGGAAGTGGATGAATGACTGAACACTGTCGTGCCATAGAGAAGCCCTCGGCTTCCCCTGGGGCAGGCAGCAGGGAGAATGGGCCACCAGGCAGTGCTTTTCATCACCTCCATTAGTACACTGTTATTTTTGGATGCTTTCATTATATGAGACCCAGTGAAAAACAGCTGAGACGTTCCCGCCTTCTACTTTCTCACTAACCACATAATATGGAGATCATTTTGGTAAACGAGGAAACTAAAGCTTGGAAAGGTGAAGGTCTTGTCCAGATCTGCACTACTAGTTGGGGACGTGCATCCCACGTCTGATAGTGCCCATAGCTTGGGACCTTGACCTTTACAGTGAATTGAGAATTCAGTTGTATTTTTTCTCAGCAGTGGAGATGATGTCCTAAACGATCTTCCAATAAAATACCTCCAATTATGACTGTGAGAACTATGCATAGGAGTCCAGCAAGCATACTTGCATGTTTTCTCTGAAGTCAGTATGGCTTCAATCCTGACTATATAGGTCATGTGATCCAGCTCTGACCAATCAGACTTCTGCATTGTCATAGACAGCATGATTGGTCCAGAGATGGGCTTGGGACTCAAGGCAGACCAATCATAAGACTTCCCAGGCTTTTCCAGTTAGAGCTAGAGGAGATGTTGTTTTGCTTCTGGAATTGTGCAGAAAATAGGTGAAAGACTGCTCAGAGCTATTACCCTAGAGTGCAGAGAAATACCAGAGTAAAGGGGGCAAGATCTAAGGATCCAATCTGATTAGCAAGATCCTTCTTAAGTTCTAAGCATTGCCAATGTATGTATCAATGTATAAAAGCAAATAAATTTCACATTGTTGTTTAAGCTAACTTGAGTTTGTTTTCTCATTTGCAACCAAAAGAATCCTGGCCAATTTAGCATATAATACTGCACTCTGTCCATTCTGAGCCTCTCTGAATCGTAATGTTCCCACCTCTAGTATTTCCCAGTTGAGTGTGTGTCTTCCTTCACCACTGTTATAGTTTGTGCATTGTCAAAATGTCCAAGGATTCTCCAAATGCTGGTTATTTCCAGGATGACTCCCATACCCCTAGACTGCCTTCATCTTTAAAAATTATATAAAATGCCCATGACAAAAATCGCCATCTTATTACTTCTTAAGTGACTTAGTGGTATTAGATATGTTCATATTTTGTGTGATCATCACACCATTCATCGCCAGAACTTTTTCATCTTGTGGAACTCAGACCCTAGATCCATTAAGCAATAACTCCATTCCTGCCTCTCTCCCTGAGAACTATTATTCTAGTTCCTGTTTCTAGGAACCAGATTTCTCCAAGAATCTCCAATAAGTGTAGTCATACAGTATTTGTCCTCTACTTATCTCACTGAACATAATGTCCAGGTTTGTGCATAGTGTAATGCATGTTGGAATTTCTTTCCTTTTAAAGGCCTGTTGATGTTTCATTGTTCGTATCTCACCGCACAATTATTGCTTATGCACTTGGCTGCCAATGGGCCCTTGAGACGATTCCATGTTTTGGCTTTTATGCATACTGTTACTGTGAATGTGGATGTGCAAATATCTCTTTAGAGCTTGCTTCCCACCTTTGTGAGCATATGCCCAGAAGTAGAACTGCTAGATCATATGGAAATTCTCTTTTTAATTTTTTGAAGAGCTGCTATATTCTCTTTTAACAGCATCTATCCCATCTCATATTCTTTCCAACAGTGCCTCTGTTTTTTTTTTTAATAGTAGGTATGGGTATGAGATGATTCAAATGGATTTTTAATAAAGATAATTCTATCAGTTTCACTACATAAAAGCAAGACAAAAAGCAGTGGTCTGCATCGACTACCTTTTCTCAGCTCAGAGTTCTCTGGGTTGGCAAAAAAAAAAAAAAAAAAAAAAAAAGGCTGAGCTCAGCTGGGTGACTCTTCTGGTCTTGGCAAAACTCTCTCATAGCCAGGGCCAACTGCTGGTTGGTTTGCCTAGGATTTCTTCAACCAGGATGACTCAGGGTACTTCATTCTACTTCCCTCCCAGAACCCCTACTTTGCTCACAAGAATGCTGAGCAGGGTTCCATGAGAACCACTGAAGCATGCTGTAGTACGGAACATTACTTCCTCTGCATTCTGTTGGTCAAAGCAAATCACCAAGACAGCCTAGATTTAAAAGATGGAGAAAGCTTACTGCAACTCTTGATGTGAGGTAGGAAAAGTCAAATTACAAAACGATATGGATGTGGAAGTGGGTAGGGGTATAGGCGAGTGAATAATTGCCATTTTTTTTTTTTTTTTGCAAAAATCCAGCATAACATCATTTGAACAAGTTTTCATATAAAACAGCAATAATTTGCATTTGAGTTTTGTTCTAATGGGCTGACTCAATTCAAGAGTTTCAAAAACTCTTGCTCACACCTGCAAGACTCAGTTATTCTGGGAATTGTGGAATCAAGGCCATTAGCCTGAAGATTTCATATCAGAAAACTTTCTCCTAAAATCGGTGGATATTTTCAAAGAAATTGTTCTTTCATGCATGAACCTAGGAGGCCAGGGCTTTAATTCCCTATTCACTTGGCATAAGCAGTTGAGTCAAGGGTGGCACTGTTCAGATCGCTCTGAACTGATCAGCAGAGACATTCATTATGCAGTTTGCTTTTCTGCCACTTTTATTTTTTTAAATTTTATTTAGTTTTTTTTTCTTGTTTTAGAGCCTTTGTTTGTTTATTCACTCATTTTTATGGCCAGCTCAGCCCGCCCCGAGGGCAGGGCTGGCGCAGCATGTGGTGCCAGAGATCGAACCGCAGTCCCTGAAGCTGCCCAAGCTTTCCCAAGCAGGCACTTTAGACCACTGAGCCATCCCACCGGGCCCCTCCTGCCACTTTTAGAAGAAGCCAGTTGGACCTTCCCTTAAAGCAATAGTCACTAGTGGAGTCTTCACAGAGCTCCACAATCTGCTTAAAAGCTCGGTAAGTCAAAGGCAACAGGAAAAGAAAGCTTTCTCAGTAACCAGGGAAATACAGATCCACAGGGCCGGAGGTAAAACCTAGGGAGCATGGGAGCCCATGTCTTCTACCAAGTTGGGGAATAATCAGTCCCTGGAGGCTAAGCTGGAAGATGCGGAGAAAGTTTCCAACGTTATTCTTTTAGTTACAGCCACCAAAGCGCGCCATAAGAAAATATCCAAGGGCAGTGGCCAACAACCAGGAGCATTGCCTCTCCTCCCTCTTTGACTCTGGAGTGGCTGGGGCTCTGCCTGTTATGGCCCAGTCAGGCTAAACTCCAGTGAGTGCGTTGGGTACAGGTCAGCTCAATTGAAGCTGTGAGGCGTAAAATATTTACTGTTGGCTCTTTGCTCAAAAACTTGGCCAGTCTGTTTTCCAGTGAATAAGAGAGACAGATAAGCAGATCATGACATCATAGCACGATGATACTCTGACAGAGAAAAGCACATGGTTTTGGGAATGGGGTGGGATCAAGGAAGTCTTTGCCATGCTTAACCTATGGTTTAAAGACTAATGTAGTGATTTAGACAAAGGCGTGGGGGGAGATCCTTGGCAGAAGTGTATGCGCACAGAGGCTGGATGTGGAGAGAGCATGGGCTTTGGGATTTGTGCGCTTGGCAGTTCGGGTGAGGTGGGAGCTGACAGAAGGGGCTGTGGGCAGCGAACGCTGAACGCTGGGGATCTTCTGATCACAGTCGGCATTTATCCGGAAGTCGTGCTCCATGTTATGCCAAAGATATTCGTGCTTTGTGTTCCTCATTCTTTCTAGGTCTGCACTTCATCGTTTTCACTTTACAGATGTGAACATAGTCGGGGCAGCAAAAGAACTGGCATTTTCAGAGGCAAGGGCTTTTCAGAAGGGTAGCTTCAGCGTGTCTGTGCATACCCTAGGAACAGCAGGAGTGGGTTTTGGTTAGAAGGCTAGGGAGCCCTGACCTGGCCTCATGAATTCAGGTCTCTCACATACGTGCTGTGCACTTGTGCCAGCTTCAGGCTAGGTCACGCTCGCCTTTCCACGGGGGCTCCCAGCATATGCGACAGGGCTCGACACGGGACCAGCCAGGGCCCTCCTCCGCCTTTCCTCCCTGCAGTCTGCCAGCCTTTTCACAACCCTGAATTCGACCCAGAATTCAACACAGTTCATCAAATGTTCAAAGAGAAGCCATGGAGTGTGAAGGGGCAGAGATGAACGGACACGATCCTGGCGTTACTGACGTCAGCCTCTCTCTGAAGAGGCGGTCTTCCTCTGATCTTACTCAGAGCTGGACAAAGTGTGTTCTCTGTGGAGCTGGACTCAGTCTTCCCCAGCTGAGACGTGTCAGGCCAGGATCAGTAAGCCTGATCTGAGCAGTGGGTACAGCACCAGGTCTCTGGAATGCCCTGACAAGATAGTACACTCTGGAACTCTGGCGTGATTCTTTTGACCCACACTCTGCTGACCAGTGCTAGTTCAAGGATGCAGTTCAGTGGGGTCTCCCGGGCAGGGCATCCGCCTCGGAGTGAAGCGCTATGTTGCTCTCTAGCAGAGACCCGCCCCCGGCAGGGGCTGGCTTTCGCATTATTCCCAGAGGGGACACCCCCTCCTCAGTGAGCACTCGCCTTTCCAAGGAGATTTCCTGAGTCTGCTAAGTAGGTGACATACATAGGCAAGGAACAGACTGTGTCTTTCTCAGTCACTATATAAATACCACACACACACAGACACACAGACACACAGACACATGCACACATGCACATACACAGGTGCACACACACACAGAGGGGTCAGACCTACTTCATCAGAACCGGTTTGCGAACTTCATTTCTTTAGGATGAAGAGAAAAGAAAATTGTTATTAACATATCAATGGCACCTTCCCGCTGAGAACAAGATTACCCTCAGCACACACAGGCGCCCAGGGAGGCCCAGCGCTGTATTTTAAATGTGTTCCTCTCTGTGTCTCCCTCTTCCCCACCCCCACTCCTTTTAAATTTTATTTTATTTTATTTTTTTTATTCCTCTAAGCGTGTTTCTCTTGAAATTTCCACCTTGTGGTTGTGTACTGCTGACTTCACATTTGCTGTGGTGTGAACTCCACATCTGTGAGTGGATGACAGGAAAGATTAATAGCCCTGCTCCCTTCTCCTTGACTGTGGGCCCAGCTAATGAATAAATAAATAAATAAATAAACACAGCTCCAATCCCCTAAATAGAGACCCAGAGCCGGGGAGAAAACAGCATTTTGCTGAATCCATTCTTTAAGGAAAAACCCAACCTCTAATGATCTCTGATTTACATAGTCGGCAGTTTTCCACTAAACATTTTACAAAGACAGAAAAGTTTGGAGTGGAGGGATTGCCCCGTGCTCTTGCCGGAAGGTGGTGGGGGCCCCAGAAGCCCACGAGCCTGGAGGCCCTGGCGGGGCCAGCACAGAGCGTGGGCTCGTGACGAGGATGAGTCCATTTCATACCTGACTCTTGGAAGCCAGGGACCCCAGAGCGCATGGACGGTGAATGTGATGCCCGAGAGGCCCCTGTAGGGGGCTCCACACGCACCAGTGAGGAGGAGGGGCGCGGGTCCCCTGTCAGCTCCAAAAGCCCGACTGTAAGGGGAGGGACATAATTCCTTCCTTGCCACCCTCTTCTTCCTCCAGTTCCTTTGAAGGAGCAGCTCCCATGTGCAAGGGCTGAGGTGCTGAAACTTGAACAAGGGTGCAAATGCAAATTCTCACTAAGGAGATGTAGGGACAGGTGGAGGTCTGTCAGCTCCAACAGCTCTCAGGTCACTTGGCTGCTGGTCCGGGGCCTCCTGAAGTAGACAGGATGCCTGAGGTGATGTAACTCAGGCTCTCCCTCCTCTGTGGCCCTTGTCTGAGGCTCTGAGACACAGTTATCCCTTACCAGCTCCAGAGCTGGCCTCTTACTGGCTCTTCAACCTCAGCTAATATAGTATGTTCTGGTTTTCAAAGGCACCTGGGCCAAATCAAGGAAACACAGTCCCTCCGGACGAGGCTTAGAGAGAGAATTGGTGCCTTTACTGGAGGAGTCATAAAAGCACTGTCTCGCCTCTTGCTTGGTCCCTGTGTCTTTTACAACAATTCTGAGTGTTGCTTGGGAAAGTGCTCTGGTTGGGTGACCTGGCTGAGGGAAGGCATATTTAGAGGGCCTGAAGATGACTGCAGGCCTTCATGGGCTGGTCAGAGGATGAGGCTCAAGGGTCTCAGCGGCTAGAGGGGCCGCGAGTTGAGCTTCTCTGTGCAGCTAGGAGTTTGGGGGTCCAGAATGCGCGTGCACCAGCCACTGATCTGAACCTGCCCACCCTGGTACGCCACGGCTCACCTTCCTCTCTTTGATGAGGAAGCAGAGAGGAGACCAGTGCAGCAGAGGCCAGGACCACTTGGCCCACAATACCAGATACCCCCTGTACTGATGGTCCCCCGGCACAGGCAGAACAGGCCTGGGTGGGCGGGCCAACACGGTGATGAAGGGACCAGATACTACAGGGGTGCGCTGACCTAAGCCCTGCCTTTTGCTTTTCTCACTATTCAGCTACAACAAACTCATTGCTTTTTTTTTTTTTTTTGTATTTTAGGGAAGGGTTTAGCAGGTGTTCAAGGTCTCACTAGGAGATCCGGCTCCCAGGAGCTAGGATTACAGACACACCACCACGCCCAGTTTCTTTGTTTTTTTAAATATTTATTTATTTATTTATTTATTTATTTATTTATTTATTTATTTATTCTTGTTTCAGAACCTTTGTTTGTTTATTCACTCATTTTTTTTTATGGCTGACTCAGCCTGCCCTGAGGGCAGGACTGGCGCAGCATATGGTGCTGGGGATCGAACCTCGGTCCCTGAAGTCGCCTAAGCTTTCCCAAGCAGGCGCTTTAGACCACTGAGCCAACCTGCCGGGCCCAACCACGCCCAGTTTCAATCGCAGTCTCAGCGCGCCCCTGGAGCAGGGCCCCAAGCCAAACTGGGGGATGAGGCCTCTGGCCCCTGCGCCTGGCCTGCTCGAAGGCGCTTTAATCTGTTGAGCTATTTGGCCGGCCCCTTCAAACTCATTGTTGCACTTAATTCTCAGCCAGGAGTCAGCCCAGGAGAGCCCCAAGGTTGAGTCTCCTGACGTAGGTCACCTTTTTAACCCCATGTGCTCCTCAGATGGCTCCCACCCACCCTACTTCTTGGAGTCCACCCTACACCCTCAGTAATCTGTCAAGTGTCCCTGCCTGTAAAACAGGGACCGTGGTACCTTGGAGCTGAGAAAGGCAGAAGGCACAGAAGCGTCCCAGCCCAAGCAGTGCGCACGCTGAGGACCTTTGTGTAGCCTCCTCTTCCTCGGGAGCCCCACTGTGTCCCATCTGATCAGCTTACTGGTATATTTCATGAGACAAATTCCATACAATTCTGTGGAAAAAAAGGCTTAAAATAAAAATAGTCAGGAAATGCATCATATTCCTTGTTGAAGGATTAAATCACTTTAAACTTGCTTGATTCTGCTTTATCCAAATGTTTGACCATGAAATATTTTTGGCCCAACACTTATGAACAGCTGGGGCGGCAGAAGACAGGAGCAGCTGACACTTCTCCCCTCAAAGCCCAGACCCAGAGGTGTGGCTTGTGATACCCAGGGCAAGGCTGGCAAGCTGGGAGCCTGGGTTTTGTGGGTCGGGGCCTCCCTCACCTGCATTCTAGACTACAGGCTTCTCCCTTCTGGGCTGCTGCCTGAGCCTCTGGTCTCTGTGACTCCCTGAGCTTTTAGCTTGCAATCCCTGGGCATCTTAGGCTGTTTCTTTGCAGAGGACTTAACATGAGGGTCACCTAGATAAGCCCAGCCAGGGACCCCGGCTTTGCAGTGTCCACACTGATGACATTTTACAGTCCACCCAGACCACAGATACTGAGACTGACAGTGTTTCCTGCCTCCTGAAGCCCCCTTGGGACATCAGCCGAGGAGGTGGAGGCATCCAAGACAAACATGAGAGACTCTTCAGAGGAGACACTTCCGGGGAAAGCCTGTACATTCACCTGGTGCCTGATGGAGTGTATTAGTTTCCTGTGTGGTTGCTGTAACAACGTATCACACACTGCATGTCTGAAAACAATTTATACTCTCATTGTTCTGAAAGACAGAAGTTAAAAATCAGTAACACTGGGAAGAAATCAGGGGCTACACTTTATCTGGAGCTAGAAGCCATTCCTTGTGCTTTCCAGATCACGACCTTCCAGAGCATTTCTTAGCTTGTGCCTGCGTCACTCTAATCTCTGCCTCTGTGGTCTTGTTGACATCTCCATTCTGTTTGTATTAAATTTTCTGTCTCCCTCTTACAAAGATACTTGTGAGGGTGTTTTAGGGACAACCTGGATAAGCCAGGGTGATTTATATGTCATCACAAAATCCTTAATTTAATCATATCTACAAAACCTGTTTTTGTCACTTAAAATCACATTCACAATTTCCATGGATGAGGACCTGGGGTGCAGGACGTTATCCAGTCAAATGTGAAAGCATGGGAGGATAAATAGCCTCATTTTTGTGCCATGGGTAAGATAAAGCTCAGTTCTGTACTATACACTCTCCCAAAATTTTCTAGAGAGACTGAATGTTGCTTATCTATAGCAACAAACTGCTCAGCAACCTGCTCTGCACTGGGCCCCTCCACCTCCTGCTTCACTTCTCCACTGATCTAACAACTGATTGCTGCAATTGCCTCCTAAGTAAACTCCTTGGCCTTGAATCTCTGTTTCCTTCTGGGGCACCTGACCGAGAAACCTATCTACCATTACCCATCCACAGCAAAGGCAATGAACTTGAAGTACCCTTCAAATTTCAAAACCCTCGGTGTGTATGACCTCTAGGCATCATGGGGAGCCATGGATGAAGGAGACTGAGTCAGTGACCCCCTTCAGGGGCTACTGCTTCCCCAAAACAACAGCAACGTGCCATTTCCTGCCAAAGCAGGTTTAGTCTGAGAAACATGTCTTCCAATGGTATCTATCTTGATGCTTCACGGGGAAGAATATCGCATTCCTCCATAGTCACCACTGTCGTTTTGATCCAGAGACTTGACCTAGTGCAAAGGAGGCCTCAGCTAAGCCAGGCGCTGTGTGAGTGCTGTGGAACCTGTGGCTTTGAAGAAGAGAATGTCATATGGTGGAAGGGCACAGAGCGCAGCAAAGCCCAGTGAGTTGGGAGGGCGGCTCCGCCTCTGTGGGTGGCAGAGATGCCGTCTTCCCTGTAGTGGTGAAGATGTCTTTTGGGGAGCGCTTATGGATTGAATGTTGGTGGCCCCTCCAAACTCATGTTGGAGCTCTGATTTTCAATATGATGGTGTTTAGAAATGAGGTATGTAGGAGAAAATTAGAGGTAGAGGAGGTGAGGAGGGTGGCCCTTGGCGATGGCACTGAGGACAGGACACAGGAAGCCACGGTAAGAAGGGGGCTGGCTGGGGCTAGGATGAGGGTCCACTCCAGATGCCACATCACTTAATGCAAGTTATTATTTAACTTAATGACAGCTACTATTTTCCTACATCTTCTCCATCACTGGGATTTGTTTTATTTTGATATTTGGCAGTCCAATGAACAAGAGATTCCTTATTGTTTGCTTAATATACTTTTATTATGAATTATAACTTCAGAAAGGTTGCAGAGTATGAAAACAAAGGCTCGTGTGGCCAGGACCCTGTCAGCTTCATCACCAGTTCCTGCTTTCCCAGGTTTACTTTAGAGTTTTTAAAAAAATGTTGATAAAGAAATATTGCGAACACATTTGAAGTTTTTTGGGCCTCTCCCGATGCTTTTCTCCTCTTCTCTTTCTCCCCGCAGCAAGCACCACCTTGACCTGGGGCTGGTCACACCTGTGTGGTTTTTATTCTATTACAGGATGGTGTGTTAGTCAGGGTTTTACTTAGAGGAACAGATATAATATATGGAACAGGTATTAACACAAGATGTACAATGTATAAGGAATCATAAGATTGGCTTAGGACAGTTAGCCACAGAGTCAGATGAGGAAACGTGCAGAGGGTGTTTGTATACCTGAGACGGAGGATTTATTCTCAAGGTCTGAAGCTCACTGTGGTGTTTTGTGTAAGCTTTTATCAGTTGGCCAATGGGTCTGTGATGGACCCATTGCGCCCTAGGGTAGGCCCTAGGTGGGTGGGGACTGGGCATGGGGGTGTGGTGGAGGCCAGGCGAAGCATCTAGCCAAGTTGACACAACGTAGCAACCACTAAGATGGGTAGGACTGCAGGCAAATTGCTACAATGACTACCTCAGAGTACATTTTCTTTATAGACTTGGTAGTACAGGTCTCACTATGCAGCTCTGACTCATAATAATTTTCCTATTTCAGCCTCCTCAGCGCTGGGATTACAGCATGCTCCACCATGCCCAGTTGGTGGCTGGCTCACCGAGCCCAGGGGTGGGGCCGGTGCTGTGTGTGGTGCCTGGGATTGAACCCTGGTCCCTGCGCTTACCTAAGCAGGTGCTTTGTCTGCTGAGCTGTCTCGGCGGCCTAAGAGTACATTTTCAATTCCTCTTACACAGTTGTATGCCCTGTTGTGTGCCTTGGTTGTTCAGGTCCTGTGTTTGTTTTTGCTGCCATCATTTTTATACAGGCTGTTGCTGGCGCCATGGGCCCAGCTTCACTGCTCTTCCCTGCCTCCGCTGTCTTTTGGACTTCTCAGAGAACTGGACCAGAAAGTTCATTTGCAAAAGGCCTTCAGGGTCTCCTTTCCCCAAAGTTCTAGCTCTGTGTTGATCTTTTCTGGCCTGGCTGTCCATGCCCAGCTCTCTACCTGCCTGTGTCTTTCCTATCCTACTGAGTCCTTATGTCAGATGTGGATTCTGTCTGTGACTTTGTGCTTTTGCTTATACCATTTCCATTTCTTGGAATGAAGAATTTCCTAGAATTTATGGACTGAAAAACTCCCACCCATCTGCTGAGGCCCTCATTCATAGTTATCTGCAATTCCTGTCCCTCCCATGACCCCTTGTAGATAGAGTAGAACTTCACTTGGCGTAGGTTATCTGGGGATCCCTAGACGTCGTGAGCCTCTGCCTCTCTCTGAATTCTAGAGATGATTGCACAAAGCTCCTGTTTCATGTCTGAGATGCCCCTCGTCTCTTCTGCATGCTTTACATTTTCAGCAGCACCTCGGCCAGGGTATAGCATCTTAAGGATTTCAATCTTGGATTGACATTTGGAGACCAATGGGAAACCCAGCCCCATCCTGAGGCCCCTGTGCAACCCCACTCCTTCCAAGGGGCTAGCACCACAGGAAATTAGCCTTTTTTTTTTTTTTATTTACCCTTCAGGGGATTGAACTCAGGATGTTCACATTGAACTGTATTCCTTTTATACTTTTATTTTGAGACAAGGCTTCACTAAGTAGCTAAATTTCTCACGGTGGACTTGAATTTGCGATCTCTCTGCTTTAGCTTCCCACAGTGCTGGGGTGGCAGGAGTGTCCCACTACACCCAGCCAGTCTGCTTGAATTGTGTTTAATTACTCCATCATCTGGTCTTCATCCGTTATCACCGGGCACCATTTTCTCACTTTTCTTTCTCCTCCTTTTTCTGTTTTTTCCCTCTTACCCCTTCTTGCCCCTCCCTCTCAGCAGTAGAGGACATTATCTTCCTAGTTATGTGTAGAGAATTTCTGGTGTTTTCCTCTCCTGACTGCCTACCATGTCTTGTGGAGACATTTCTACTCTAATGGTTGGCCCTGTGCTCAGGGGTGCTGTGGTACCAGCTGCTAAAAGGTGCTTGCTCACCTGTTATTCTGTTTGTCTATCACCACTAGGGTCCTGGGAACCCCTGGAGGACCCAGCAGATGAAAAGATCCAGCCTCACTGAGGCGAGGATAGTTACAAGGATGACGGGTGGTTGTTTGCCTCTTCATCCTCCTGCTCCTAAGATGCTGTTATCATTTCCTTCTTTTCTTTGTATAAACTAAGTTGATCCCATGGGCCACTAAACAGACACAGGTGCTTAGGAGCCTGGATACCTGCCTGGCTCCTGTGGGCCATTTTGCCATCCACACCTGGCCCTCAAGGAGGAGGTCAGAGAGCCAAGAGACAATGTGTTTGGGAGCAGCTGGCCGGCCATGGGTCCCTGGGCCTTGCAGTGTGGCAAAGCCCCTGCCACCTGCAGCCTTTGTTGCCTTGACCAGGACTCCTCTCCCTGCCTGACATTTCTGAGCTCTCTCTCAGTGTCACAGTGTTGATCATTTTTCTGCTGCCACATCTAGATCAGGCATCTCTTTGAGTCAGGTGGTATTTCTTGTCCCATTTTAGAGATGGAGAAATTAAAGCCTAGTGTAGTCTTGGGGCACAGTTGGGACTTTAGGCCAACCCTGCATCTTCTGCATAAAAGGCAGGACTGGTACATGGCTATGGCTGGAGCCTTGGCTTTTAAGAAAGGGAAAGTGGTCTGCTTTGTCCATTTGCTCAAAGATGAGTAGAGAATGGTCCAGGTGTTCTATGGCCATCGCAATAGGTGAGTCAGCAGGACCGGTGCCTGAACCCAGCTCTCTCACCCTGTCCTGATCTCTTTCCAGGTACCTTACTGTTGCTTTCTCTTTAACCATGCTGGTGGGGGGAGGGAAGGCCAAGCCACTTCCCTTGGGTTCTGTGTTTTCACTATAAGAGGGGGACTTGGAAGGAGACATTTTGCATCCTGCCTGGCCTGCAGCTGCCACTGCAGAGACTGTGTCCAGCTCTTTGCCTGGTTTTCTTTCTCTGCTTCCACCTCTTCTGTGAGGGGTAGAAGACACTCCAAAACCATCCTATGTGCCATGACATACAGTGATACGTACTGTGGACCAGGCAATCCAGGTTGCATGGAAATATTATGTTTGTCTAACTTTTGGAGCCGCAGAGAATATTGGTGGTAGGTATGAGGCACAGGGCTGGCTGGGTCTCTTGCTCTTTGTCCCATCTCAATAATAGGCTGAATATGTCTTGTGAGTCCCAGGGAAATAGGTTTTGGTTCTTTGCCTACCTTTACATACATGTGTGTCTGCTTCTAGGAGCTGCATAGCTGGAGGCTTCTGGGCAGACCCATTCCTGAGTTCTAGGCCTTTTGGTATAGTCTGGGGCTTGAGAGTGGGCAATGGGGAGGTTGAACTATCACTTTGAATTGCAAAGTTTCCATCCATAATGCATAAAGGGGCCTCCGTGAGTGGCCGCAGCCTCCAGTCGTCCTGCGGCTCGGGGAAATTAGACAGCTTCAGAGCCCCTTATGAAAATGCAGTGTATTACCCGTGCTTTTTGACTAGTGAATTATGCATTCGAGAGTGACAAATTCCAAGATGCTGCCTTTATTAGGAACTCAGTGCTGGGTGGGTGGACAGTGCTGTCTGCCAAGCTTGTGACAGAATGTTTAATAACTTTCTGACTGCGCTTCTCGGAGGTGGTGTTTATAATATGTATTTCACCCCCCTCTTTCATTTTATCAAAACATTGATGCTGGAGATTATCGCTCTATTTATGCATTTGGAACCTCTTCCTGGGTCAAAGGGCAACATCATTTGAAATGACAAAGGCAATGCCAGAGAGTTTTTTTTAAAACCAGTCTGTCTCCTGTGCCTGCGACCTTGGCATGCTCAGGATTCTTTTTAAAGATTCATCCATTTGGAGGAGTCAGATGCTTGCTGAACTTCAGGCCTCAAGGCAGGAGACAGTTGGTACCATCGTGTACCATTCTGTTGGCAAGTAGGGACCTGCGATGGCCCCCTGGTTGCAGGAGTCTTCTTCCCTGAGGGTGGGGGTAGCAGGTGCTCATGGCAACTGCTCACAGATGACCCAAGGGCTCCACTCCTTATCTTGATGAAAAGCAGACTTTGGTCCAGTGCCAGCTGTGGTGCCAACTGGGGATAGGTGCTCAGGCTGTCCTGACTGCACTGCGCATGTTTTGAGGTTTATTTGTGATGAAAAGGGCTGAAACCTCTGCTCCTGTGGAAGGTGCCACATCTGTATGCCGAGGCTTGGGCTTTCCTGTCTTTGCCCAGGTACTCTTTGTCAATGAACAGAGTTCAAGTCTAGTGAGCAGATTTGACTCTGCCATGCCCCCATCATAAGATCTTCTGTAGCTCCCTATTCCTTATGGCCAAAACTTAAATTCCTAAGGCTGATCTGAAGAGGACTCAGTGACCTTGACCCACTGACCTTGCCAGCATCAGTGTGTAACATAGCATTCACCTTCACTCTCTACCACATGCCATCCACACTACCAAGGAACAGCTTCCTTACTGTCTAATTCTGCCACTTGGGTGCGCCGGCCTCTGACCCTTTATGACTCGCACACGCCATTCCCTCTGCCTGGGATATGCCTTTCTCTGCTGGCCTGCTTGGCAAATTCCTGTCTATCCTGTTTATTGCTGTCTATTGCTGTTCAAGGTTCAGCCTGAGTATCTCAGGCTGGCAGTCTGTTTTGATATCCCAGGCAGAGTTGAGTCTGCCCCACACCAGGCATTCTCTTCATCTCTATGTGCCAGCAGCAATTGTATTACATGTTGATAATTCGCTTATGTTTTTCCCCACTTTGCTTTATGTTTCTCATCACTTTGAGCAAATTTCTTAACTTTGGTGCCTCAGTTTCTTCACCTATAAAATGGGGATTATGCTAGCCTTTGATTTTTGTCAAGCCAGGGAGAAATAAGCACAACAACATATATATATATATATATATATATATATATATATATATATATATCCACATGTATCCAATGTGTGAGGAATAGTTCCTACTTTAGTGCAGGGCAGGCACACTGGAAGGACATAATAAACATCTGCTGGGGTAATAATTATAAGTGTCATAGCGCTATCATATTATTACATGCTAATACCATCTAATATGTATTTGTAATAATATAAATAGTATTATGATTATTCACATCACTTGCTCTCCTTGAACTGATGGGGCCTCCCAACTTTCCCTGGCTGCCTTACCCTACCCTTGGCAGATGGGATGTGGATCATTTTAATTAGGTTTTATTGGGCTGTTATATGGGTCATAATTGCAGCTATTATTCATTTTCATGGGGCTGCTGACACAGCCTCAGTTTAGACATGATGATCTCTTGATGAGACAATTTCCCATATGAAAAGGAGCCCTGTTTGAAGGGCCGGAGCTGTGGCATGGAAAGGGTCCCGTGGGCTCCAAATGAAGATTCCAGTGAGGTAAATTCCAACAGTGGCTGTGGAAGGACCAGAGGGCCTCGTGTGCAGGTACAGATGACCCGTGGGGTGTAGGGCATTGAGCACCCTCGGCTGTGGGGCCTGTGCTCACCACCAGATCCTCAGGGCCTCGGCAGTGACCAGCACAGAGCAGGTGCAGGATTAGAACAGACCGAATGAAGCCATCTTGCCACATGTTCGGGGCCGTGAATGTGGTCCAGCACGCATGCCTGGGCGCAGGCTTGTGGGCCTCTGCTCATGCTTTGTGCGTCATAGGCTGCCCCGGCACTGGCATTGGGCACCTTGATCTGCATGTGATTGGGCCCCTGAAAAATGCATGCTGAGATTTGATTGTCCACATAGCAGCACTGGGTGATGGAGAACACAGAGAAATCAATGTCTCTCTGGAAAGACTGGATTCATTCTCTAGGGCACGCATTCGTTACTGAGGCTGCTACGGAGTGGCTCCTCCGTCCAGTGTCTCCCGCACATGTGCTCTTTCTGTGCATGTCACTTCTACTTTTTAATGTTTCTCTCATGAATAGAAGCAGAATGAGGCCCTTACTGGAAGCTGAGCAGGCGCTGGCACCTTTCTCAAAAAGACTTCTTTGCTTCACAAATTACCCAGTCTCAGGAGTTCTGTTATAGCAACAACACATGGTGAGGACACACAAAAAGGTGAGTGTAGAGTCCTAGCTTTCTCTTTTCCCTGAGCCTTAAGCTGCCTGGATCAGTGTGTTCTTAGGCTCGGCATAGATGGACTACTACCCAACAAATACTCACGCACCTGCCAGAGGTAGTTTATCCTCCAGGGGACATTTGGTGGTGTTTGGGTTGTATGGCCAGGGAAGAGGGGGACTGGCATCCAGGAAATAGAGCCTAGGGATGCTGCTAATAGTCTCTGGCTCAGTATATTGGTCCTTCTGAAGTTGGGACATCCCGTTATAGACCATTTGCATCTCCAGCATCACATATCTATCCTCTTCCTTCTCTCTCTCTCTCTCTCTCTCTCTCCTCCCACCTTAATTTTCCACCCCTCTTCCACTTTTCTCCCTCCCCACTTCCTCCTTAAATAAGATAATTGTAGGGCCAGCCCCTGGGGAATTAAATGGGGACTCTCCACAATATAGGTGTGAGCAGCAGAACAGTGGTGACAGATGCTCCGTAGGCTCCTGACAGGGAGGATAACAGAGGAGGTCACCTTCACACCGCGCGGCACGGAAGGCCTCTCTGAGTGGCTGACATACATGAAGGCTTAAGGCGAAGGAACCTACCACATGACAGCTCACAGAAGGCTGTCCTTGGCTGGGGGAACGGCAAGTGAAGAGGCAAGAGTGGAAGAAAGCTTGTGTGTTCTGGGAAGCAGAACAGTCTCATCTGTTGTAGTAAAGGTGAGGCCAGGCTCACCTTTTCTAGCCTGGACCTGAAAGATTCACAGGCTCTCAGGTGTCTTGAGGGACTATAAGAAATTCCCATGGGTCTTAGCGTCTTGGGTGTTCATGCAGCTCTGAGTCAAAAGCAAGGAAGTTAATTCAATGCCCTGTTGAGTCCATTTGTTACAGGTGTAGGGTTGAAAGCTGACTGGCAGTCAAAGTAATGGGAATTGACTTGTTTCCATTTAAGTAGTGGAATCTAGTCAAGATGTTCTGGGCACAGTGGAGGGGGACCTCCCCTTGAGGTGGTCTTAGCTGCTTGGGCTACTGAGTCCTGCAAAATGACCCACTTGCACCCTGGCCTCTCCCAGTGCAGCCAGGATATCATGGGATCACTGTGCCACACCCCTGTCCTTAGCATGCAATCCGCAGCCCTTCCTTGGCTTGGCACGCCCTTCAGGACCCACTCCGTGCCCATCCCTCTGGTCACATCCCATCCTGCTTGCTCTGGGGAGCTCAAAAATAGCCTCACACCTTTCCTGCCCCAGTGGGCCTCCTTCCGGTTCTGTGGGCAGTGCAGCCATTGGGTTACTTTTTCTTCCCAAAGTGTGGCTCATTTTCTGGATTTGCCACCTTTGGTCTTGCCACTTCCTGTCTGGAATGTTCTTCGTTGGGTACTTTTGCATGTTGGGCTCCCTTCTGTCCAGCAGGTCTCACTTGAAACGTTCTCTGGCCACTAATCCTAAATCCCCAACCCCGGTTCCCATTGATCTCAGCCATATACGCTCTGTGTGTCCTCCACTATACTTGACCCACACGGCATTATGTTCTCTATGTTCTGTTGTGTCTATTGTTCTGTTTACTCCGAGTGCCCCGGGAAGGTCTCGGCCAAGAGAAGGTGCTTAGTAAATTCTCACTGAATGAGCGAAGGAACCGAAGAGTAGTAGACGATGCATTTTCCACAATGTGTTCACGTATAAGCCTGGACCATTGCCCGCCCGAACCAGCTCTACAGGAGCCTGAGCAATAAGATGAGGCAGGAAGTCCACGCATGCTGAGCCACGAGCGACCACACGTGACTAAGAGCAGGGCAGGGCTCAAACTCACTGTTGATATCCTAACTCCCAGTATCTTAGAAGATAATATTATTTGGAGATTGGATCTACATGAAGGTAATTGAATCAAGAGGAGCTCATTAGTATGTACATTAATCCATTATGAATGGTGATCTTGCCAAAATTTGAATGCACGTGCACACACACACACACACACACACACACACACACACACGCACATGTGCACGCGCGCACACACACACACAGTGAGAATGCCATGTAAAAAGCAAAATTGAAGGCAGTGGCTGGGACTCACTGGGGAACATCCAGCACTTCCTGAAAACAGGAGCTGGGGAGAGGGGTACATGGGTGCTTCTTCATAGTCTTAAGAAGGACCTCACCTCCTGACACCTTGACCTTGGACTGCCAGGCTTCAGAACTGTGGGGAAGTAGTTTTCTGTTGTACAGACCACCTACTCTGCGGGGTTTTGCCATGGTGGCCCTAGCAAGCTACTCCTGCCAGGTGGAAGGAAGTGTACCTACTGTGTGTGGAGGTGGTGGAGAAGGGCTCCGTTTGGGTTCCAAGTGGGGAATCTGGGAGTGGGGAAGGTGGCTGGGGGGAGACTAATGTCCTGAGGCTAATTTCCACTTTGGCCCTGGGTAAGGTGGGTTGCAAGCTGCAGGCCAGTGCAGGCCTATGGCCCTTAGCCCAGCCCTTCTTGGTGTATGTGGTGTGTGTGTGTGTGTGTGTGTGTGTGTGTGTGTGTGTGTGTGTTTGTAGGCAGTACAGTATGAGTCAGCGCAAGAGGAGGACCCAGAGCTGAGGCAAAATGAAGGTAGGGAGCAGCAGAGCTTGGGGCTGGCAGGATCTTCTCTCCTGGAAGAGGAAGAAGCAAGTTGGTCATTGTCATTCCTCAACCAGGTCCCAATAACTAATTACCACCCAGACTGAGCCCCTGAGCACACTGGCCTGGCCCATCTGCAGCTTCTGAGAGGCCCAGGCTCCAAGCCAGGTGTTGGCGCGCAGGTCCTTGTGGCCAGTGAGCAGCAAGAGGACTTTAATTAAAGAGCCAATTATTCCATCTCTCTAGTGGAACGTGCACAGCTGCCCAGCTGGCCTAGAGCAGGACTGCGCTTCATCTGGGTTTTCAGGGCACACTTGAGTGTAGCTGGTCCTTGTGAGTCAGAATGTGTGTATGAGTGTGCATCTGGCTGGGTGCCATGTGCCTGCATACATGCATCGTGTGTGTGTGTGTGTGTGTGTGTGTGTGTGTAGTCCTGTGCACATGTATGGGTGACTTTTCATTTTTACTCCTGTCTGTGTTTCTGTGAGTGCAGGTAGGTAACTGGGAACATGCACATACATGTATCAGTGCAGTTATGTGTATGTATAAGCATGTGGGCAGGGGGATAAGCAGGGGGTGTATCTAAGTGCTGATTTAACATGCAAGCACATGTATTTCTTTGACTTTACTGTGTGTGTGTAGAACATGTATGCACATATATACACAAGCAGGACTCCAGTGCAGCCCTGTGTAACACATGTGCTTGCACCCAGCTTTTGGAGGGTCTGCTCCAAGCAAGTAGAAAGCAGAGACTTTGGGGGGGTTTATGTTATGGTTTATGTCTAGTTGTCCCCCCAAAGCCTCATGCAGTCATGAGGCAGGGACTTCTATAGATTGAGACTTGACTCATGAGTCACTGGGATTATGTGATTTAGTACTGATCTAGAGTTTGAGACTTAATCCGTGATCCTTGGGATTATGTGTTTTAAGTACTGGGATTCCAGGTGTAGCCTAAGGTGGATAGGCTAAGGCAGAGAGCCTGATGTAATTTAAACAGAGAGACAGAGAAACAGACTAGAGCTGTTGCTCTGCTGCCCTGTTTGGTTGGCTGCCTCTGTTGCAATTGTTGCTGTTCTGCCACCGTGAACTGGATGCTCTCTGCCGTGTTCCACTCAGCCTTGGGCCAACTGAACATGGACCAAAACCTCCAATAACTGTGAGCTAATAAACCTTTCCGTCCTTCATTTTGAGTGTCGGGTATTTGTCCCAGCAACTAGTAAAAAGTAACTAAGACGGGGGAGGGGGGCGGGGGAAGTGAAGGCAGCTGCGGCAGGGGTGGTTGGCAAGGAGGAGCTTAGCCCTGCCCAGAAGCCTGGCTTCATTGATCTGGACTGCTGAGGGAGGCTGTCCTCGTCAAACAGAAGGGAGGTTTTGGCCTGGCAGACAGCTTCAGGTGACAGGTAGTTCCACGGGGCAGGTGGGTCCATGGGGACAGATAGCTCTGCAGAGATAGAACGTATGCTTTCAAAGATGGGCACGGAGCTTCCTGTGGTGCTGTCTGGTCTCCTTGGCAATGCGGTGTTGGGGCTGGGCACAGCAGGGAGCGGATGTGCCTCTCCACTTCTGTGCTCATGCATGGAAGTTCCGGACCACTCTCCTGGGAGTGCTGGGGGAGACTTTTATGTAAGCTTTCTTTGGGGCAAGGAGTGGGGGCAAGAAAATTAAAATGTTTCCTTTCAACTGCAAAATAGAATTCATTTCAGTTTTAGACTCCAGGTGAGCTCAGAGCTTCGGACTAGCAGCAAGGGAATCAGCAATGCTTATTCGCAGAGGTAGGGCAGTCTGCTGGAACACTTGAGTGATGAGCCCAACAGGGCTTGTGGGGGCTCAGGGTGGGTGCAGAGAGACTGGAGAGGCCGGACTACGGGATGGATCGTGAATACCTCATGAGGAGAGAAAGAGAAGAAAGCAGAAGTAGACCGTGTGCATAAACTGGGCAATATGAAGGGCAGGCAGAGGCACCTGGGTGGTGAGTTGCGGTGAGAGCGAAGGAGGTTGGTCCTCGGAAGATTCTGATTGGCTCAACCTTGCATTTCCCTTTCTCTCGCCATCCTTTACATCAGTGATGACAAACATTCTAGAGCTCTCAACGATACTAACAGCCTGTTGTGGCGAGCACGACATAGGTTTAAAGCACGGAAACCAAGGGTGAAGGGCCAGAAGAGCAGTGATCTTTCCCCTGAAGCCCCGGGTAAGGTATTTCCCTGGAAGTTGTTCAGTGACCTTGCTTTGTGCAAAGTCCAGGTGGCGGTGTCAGAACCTGGGACAGGTATGCAGCACACAGGCCCAAGTGCTGTGGAAGCCTTCTGGTTTCCCAGCTCCTTCAGGCTGTGGGTGGGTGGAGGTGCTGTGGTCCCTGTCCTGTGGAGTGCTCTAGGGACTCTGGCCACAATGGCTTAAGCTGTTCTATCCTATTAGAGCAATTCTTCAGTGGCTGGACACAGGCCTACTTTCTTTGTTCTTTAGCAGACACCTCCATGAATTCAGTAATAGTAGTAGTAATAATAATGGCAACAATAATATTCAGGGCAGTCTGTAGCTCAGATGGCAACTTCCTGAGAGCTAAGATGCATTTTAATGAAAGTAGGTGATGAAAGATGTTCCCTTTGGTGGCCAATGCAGGCTTATCAAGGTGCACAACTAAGGAAGGACAGTTCAGGTTGGATTCCAGCTATGCTTAGCACCTCTTGTCTAGGTGCCTGGTATAGGGGTTAACCCACTGTGCAGAACAGTCTTTTCCAAGTGCCACTGTGTGCTGGCCCTGTGTGAAGAGTGGGGTGTGTGTTACCTCACCTCTCCTAACCATGTGAGCTGGGAGCCACGAAGCTCCTGTTGCAGGGGTGGTAGCTGAGGTTTCCAGAGGTACTCGGACCGTTGGAGGCCACACAGATTTGGAATTCTACCTTTGTACCCACACTGCCTGTCTCCGGGTTTGTGGATGTAAAGTTAAAGGTAGAGCAGGGGCAGGTAAGAGGTTGGCATGGGCGATTTTCCAGGAAGCTCCAGGTTGGCATGTAAAGGAGGGGAGACGGGCGCTGTCAGAGCCCCATGCCTTCATCTTGCTTCCTACTGATGGAGTCTATGTCGTGAACCCAGACGGAGCTTTGTGTAGGACCGCATGCAGGGCAGGCAAAGGCGCTAGCATAGTGGGGAGCAGCAACCAGCCAACTGATTTGGGAGTTGGGCGGGGGTGAATGTCTCAGATTCCCAGCTTCCTTATTCATCTGCTCTGAAGCGTGCCTGACACTTACAGAGGCTTCCAGGTGACAAGACTCCCAGGTATCTACAGGGATCATTGGTTATGAAGGGCCCTGCATTAGCTCTTTCCACCCCATATCATTTTCCGGTTCCAAATTCACCCAGTCTTACGATCCTGTGGTTTTTCCATTGCCATATTCAAGGAGAAGAGGCTGCTGTGGGGGCAAAGTGAGAAATCAAAAAGAAAAAGGAGGGTGGTAGGAGTGTTGGGTGGTGAGGATCCTACACGCAGATAAGAGCAGTGCACTTGGGTCCGTGTGCCTGTGTTGGAGCCCCGGCTCTGATGTGGCCTTGGAGAAGTACCTGCCCTTTAAGGACACAGCCTCTGTAACTCTGACTGCTTTGAATTCTGCATTCACCCCTACCTATGACCTCATCGCATCGAGGAGGTGGGCTCCGTTTAATGGAGTTTTAGGGTGTGGGGAAGAAAGTTCATCCCTTGGTCTTAGGGTAAACACACACTACCTTTCCTCTTTCCCTTCTTCAGGTTCCAGTTTTCTAAGTCTCACTCCTTTGAGTGGGATGAGAGATTCAGCTTTTCCTCTCCAGAGCTTCCAGAGCAAAGCTAGACACAGCTGCCTCTTGAGCCATCCCTGCTGGGCTGTGGCATCCCACATTCACATGGAACACCAGGCTTCTGAGTAACATTTGCATACGCAGTCTCCAAATGCTGCTGAGAGCTGCTTTGTAACACAAACTCTAGGGACTCTACCAGCTTGTTGAAGAACAAATTCCTTTTTTTTTTTTTTTTTTCAGAAAACGGTTTTTTTTTTTTTTTTTTTTTTTTTTTTTTTT
>PVJA010006317.1:0-73915 GCA_004027025.1 Myocastor coypus
TCCATCAGCATATGACATGATTCTATTGCATGAGAAGTATTAGAACTTCCAAAACAATGACTTCTGAGATGCTACCAGAGATTAAAAGTTTCATCCCATCTGTATTCAGACCATTTTCTCAGATACACCAAGGTATATGAAGAGGGATATACCTTCATTGTTATCTGCTATTGGTGATGGCTCAGAGAAACAGCTGAAGCTTTTGTGTTTTTCAAATTTGAGCAATGTACAGACCTTTGTAAAGAAAAATATTTTCCCTTGGGATGTTCACTCAAATAAAATCACTTGATGAAAACATTGCTTATTCCATGTAAACCTAAGGGTATAGATTCTTTATATTATAGCTTGTCTGTCTTTATCTTTAAGCCCTTAAATATTCAAAGATTGATGTAGGCAGAACTGCCAAAATTCTAATTAACAACAGTGATTCAAAATAACAGGTCGTATTGTTTTTCTGGAACTAAAGGACATTGAGATTGGGGGCAGGAGAAGGAACATTATACCAATAAGAGCCTAGGTCAAATGATAGTTGGTGAATTATTTTCAAACTACTGGGAAACCTTGGCTTAAGCAATGTACATTCAGCCCAAATGCTTCATTTACAGATCATGTCTGGCTTTGTGATTTTATTAGGCCAATACAAGTTAAGTGGAGTATTTGATACTGTTCAGACATACATACACACACACACACACACACACGTGCACACACACATGCACTCACATACACACTCAGGCGTGCACACCACATGTGCACATATACACATACAGGGAGGTTGTAAAATAGAAGGCAGAGACTGTGCTCATTTGGGCTCATCATTATATCTTCAGAAAACAAGAGATGTACTTAGGGATGAAGGCACCTAAACAGAAATTATAGGGCTGAATTCTCAGGTCAATTTTTAAGTGAGACTGTTAATTTTTTTCAGAATAATCAAATAGTTTAGGTCAATTACACCATACCAACCTCCTAAAAATTTGAAGGATTCAAATTCCCATATGGTCTTTGCCAAGTATAGACACAACCAGACACCATCTGTAGCCATTTTGAGAGTAGAGCCAAAGACTAGTGAAGCCACAAGGACAAGAGGGAAGTTCATCAAAAAATAGCAAGAACTCAGGAATATGACATAGCAAGTGATGTGTGGTTTGTTCAACAAATAAATAGGAAAGCTCAAAGGAAGAAACTGAAGCTCATGAAGGCCAAATGCTTTCCTCATGGTCACAAAGAATGTCAGAAAGAACTTGAGCTGGCCACATGTCTCATGGCTCTTGTTCTAGTAAACACTGGAGATCAAGGTAACATGGTCTATTGGCCAAGTAAGTGGACCTGCAATTACATGGCCAAGGATAGCAAAGTATCCCTCGCCAGATAGAGAAGGTTCCTAGAACCCCCCTGTGAATCTGGCTCATCACACAATTACACAATGCATATGGTGAGGCTCAGGGCCTGGCACAAAATTTTCATTAAATGTAGTCATTACAATATTAAGAGTACATAAATTATAGAAGTTGAAATCAATAAATTATGCAAAATCATTGAACTAGGCATCAAAGCATTCTCAGAAACACATAATAGTGTATGCTTTAGAAACAAATTTGACACAAGAAAAGAGTTGTTAAAGAAAGAAAAAGATAATCCATAGATTTTTGGCTATTACAGAATGAAGAATGATGGTTCTTACCAGAGAGAAATAAAAAGACAATTGGGGACCAAATTGAACTATGAGATTAGACTGGGAAAGTCAACATTAACAATTACTCCTTTACATTGTAATTCAAATATCTATGTTTAAAAGAAAGATTAGTTGATAGGTGATTTAAAATTGTATCATAGTGTGAATGTAAGAAGATCCAAATGAAACTTGTGGATACATATGCATAGTGTATTAAGGTGAAATATCTAATGGGTCGATGAAAGATAAATTTTCTGAGGCTTTCTTTTTTTTTTCCCCCCTGCGGCTTTCTTCAGGTGATATCAGTGCATTTGTATTCTCCTCTAAACACCTAAGCTATCTAGCATCCATGTGTTCACATTGGACTGCTTTGGTCCTATGTAGTATGCTCTTAGCTATGTCCTGGGGATCAAAGATTAAGAAATTTCCACCCTAACCTTTCCGTTTAGAAGCTTCAAATCTACTAAACATGTGATCACATTATTCTAAGACACTGTAATAGTACTATTAGAAGACTTGTCCAAAGTACTGGCTGCTCACATCAGGAGATTCAGTAGACCAAATTGTGGACCCTCATTTTTCACTTTATCTTCACACAACGACATTTATAACCTTGCCATGGTCTTACTGAGAGCAGAGAACTTTCCTGCTCCTCCACATTAGCCTTAGCCCTGTTATTTGCACCAATGAGATTAACAATATGACATAGGCAGAATCTTAATGACCTTGCCCTCTTATGATTTTATTGGTGCATAATGAACATACCTTGTATATTCTACAGGTTGAAGCAGGATAAATGAAAAAAGCAGAGTCATATCTAACCCAGCAGCCTGGAACCAAACCTAGTGGAACTCAAACTAGATCAGCTAACCTCTGCCTAACTCACATGTATATAAGCAAGAAATAAGCAATCAGATTGGATTGGAGCAATGCAGGACCCATGGATTAACTTTTTATGGATCTCTTTCACATAAAATGAATGAGGAACAGAATTCCAAACCTCATCCAATCCATAGCTCCCTTTCTTGCTCTTCTGTATTAAACTGATGACTTCTTCAGGAAAACATGTTCATGGTGCCAACTCTAACACAGTCATATCAGCCCCAGCAGCCATAAAAAACAAGAGATGGATTTCTCAGGAGAAGGGAGCTGGTTTTTTTAGTACTACAATCAAATTTTTGAAAGTGTCTTGCAATCATGGGTAATATGGAACTTGAGGTATAGATGAAATCTATGAAGTTACGCTTCTCTTCTGGCCAGCAGGTAGATGTTAGGGGAAGACTTGGGAGAGTTCTTAAAGGTCAGGCAGTGTGCTGAGGAAGGCGGTAAGGTAAATCCATCTCATGTTATAGGAGATGTGGGACAGTACCTTCCTGACGTGTTCCTTTTACAACATTGGACAATATAGGGTGATATATATTTCAGAGCCAGAGGTTTTTGTTAGAAGTTTTGTTAGTTAATTTAAAAAAGAATTTAAGGAGAGGGTTTTCAGTGAAGGCAGATGAGTCCTGCAGTATTAACACAGTTAAGCAAATATTGGAGGATCATAGGAAATGAGGTTGAATAAATTACGTGTTTTATCAGACATCTTTGGGCTTTGAAATTGCTGGCTGCCCTCTATGGAATATTAACTCTCACATTTCTCAATTTGTCTTTTTATTGATGTTGGGAAGAAGGTTGTATATAAAAATTTCTCTTCTCTCAACATTTATAAAATGTTATATATGCATGTGTAAATATTTACTTTTAAATGTGTATTAGGATGACTTCTCCCCCAAAGTCAACCTTGAGACAAGGATGTGTGTGCAAGTAGTTTATTTGGGAGGTGATCTCAAGAAACATGAGTTCACTGGTGGAGAAAAAGAGGAGTGAGATAAGGAGGAGGAAAAAAAGACAGTACAGGGCCCATTTATTATCACAGTGGGAAACTGGGGTTCAGCTCCTGTTAGGGTTTTCTTAGACATGTCCTACCTAAGAGGAAGGAAGCTAGAGTACTCACAATGCATTTCCATCCAATATTAGTTTCCAGAGCTATTAACTCCCCAGTACTTCTAATCTACCCCATGAGCAATGACTAAGAAAAATTCTTCAGGTAGACAAGCTATGGCACATGTAGTACGATGTTATTGGATGTATAAGATTGTAAATGCTAAAAAGCACAGGCCAGCCACCAGTAGTTTGCACTATAAGGTACAATTACACCCACATATCAATAAAAAATAACTGTATTAGATCTTATGAAAATAGCTACTTGCTTAGCTCACTAGTGGTGTTCTTTTGTACTAAGACTATGATTTGAAGTGCAAGAATCTTCTAATTAGTGGATTAAGAGAAAGCCCTGGGAGGAGTCAAGGTAGGCCAGGAGAATGAGGAGGCAGTAGTATACAGAGCCCCAAATTTTCAATATTTTAACAGCCAGGGAGACTGTCCACACATTTGCCTGCTGACAGTGAGCCCTGAGTGAAGCCATCTTACTACTGACATACAGAGAAGCGGTGGTGTAGGGAGTGCAGTGCACATTTGTCTGAATTTGAGGGCTATAGTTTATGTGAGCCCAGGTTTCTTTTAACCGAAGATGAAGAAACCACACATTGTACAAGAAGTGTGACCCTATGAGCTAAATGACACCAGCTTAGAGAGAACTTTGCTTTTCTTGGTTGAGGGATACCTTTAAGAGTCTGATAAAAACCATGAATTCTCTTCCACCAAAACAACAAACAAAAATATAGGTACAAAATATTCCAAGAGCCTTTCAACTCAAGGTTCTCAGTAGGTCATAGGTTGAGCCATAAGGTGACAAACATTACTCAAATTACATGGACTGGTTTTGGGAATGCATTCTCAGGAAAAAAAAAAAACAAAACAACAAAAAAAAAAAACGTTAATTTTACACAATGTCCCAGGTTGCTTATTATTGATCTCCCACTAGGAAGTCTCATATTGGGTCTGCAGTTGCAATCAGTGCAACAGCCCGAAGTGGCGAGGATTTCAGACATTAATTCATGATTAGATCTGGTAGATTTCTTCTGGCTCTTATTTAAACCACAGATTGTGCTTAGCCAAAGTAGGTCAATCAATGCCACATAGAGGTTATCTCAAATTAGAAAGTAGTTGGGACCAACAAACATACTGAATTGATTAAGGATCTTATCAGAAGGACTGAAACATTAGCAACCACAAGAGTGGAAAGGATCCATGCTCCAAAATGGACGTCTTTATGATCCAGGACCCATTATTTAAAAAGCTATTGTTTGGAAAGGCCAATAGGACAGAGAAGAGAGCTCAAGAAAAACAGAGAGGCCTGATACCACATCCATGTGGCATTATAATTCACTGTGACTCTGGGCAAGATAGGTTGTCTTTCAGTTCTTGCTTTTCACAGATGTAGTCATGTGTAAATGTTCCCTTCCATGTAAGTTTGTTGGAGCTGAAATGAGAAATGAAGCTGCAGAGCACGTATGTCTTGCCTTCCTTTCAATATTTATTGCCTCTAATCACCTTATCACAGTGGCCATGTCCTAAAAATCACATAATAATACTCATATCAGGGAAGATACTTCATCACATATTTCTGTGTTCATATGCTGCTGGAGAACTGTTCATATTGACCTGAATCATTTACCTTAATTATCTCTGGAAGAAACTGCCTACATTGGAAGGAGCCCTAGGTCTTACCTGATAGTCTCTTTACTTCAACCTAAAGTTATCAAATTATGAAACCATAGAAAGAGGTGGGAGAAAGTAAAAAGTAATACAATTCAAGTTCAATTTCACAATGGGGAATTGACACCGAAGTCGCACAGCTATGTGGCGTGAAAGTGGAAACGAGTTTCCAGATCTCTAGGTTCTCAATGCTGACTTCATTTTACTCCAACACACACTCTGTATTAATAAAACTAAAGTTGAGAACAACGAAAACATAGGTGTTTCTTGGAATTCAATGTGATTGAGGGTGCTATCTGTGTCTGAAATATTATTAGAAAAGAATGCATAAAAATACTTGATATGTAGTGGGCCAGGTTTGGGATCCTAATTCCAGCTTAAAAATGTGGAGGGTAGGAAAGGAGAAGACAGATGAGTGGGAAGAATTGCCTTGAACAAATAGATGAAGGCCAGGATTTTAACTTCAGTTCTGGCATCAAGTTAATGTGTGAAGTTAAAAAAAAAATCCTTGATCCTTCTAAATCTTCATTTATTTATCCATAAAACAAAGTGTTTCCATGAAAGGATGTTTCCAAATTCTCTTTGGGAACTCATGTTCCTGTTTCCCAAAGATGTCTCCCTCCCCTTCACCATCTCATGCAAACACTCCTGTGGGACTGATTATATAAGAAGGAAGAAAAGTAAATTTACGAAGGAGAAAAGAGGAGCGACTAAAAGGGAATGAAGTGCCAGGGAAGTAAACAGGAAAGCAAGGCTATGACAAGGGGACACAGCGATGGCAAGGCCAAGGAGTGTAGTGCTGGCTATTCCTTGGGGAAGCCATAGCTTGAGATTTGGCTCTTAGCTTCTTTGTATTCAGCACAAACACAGAAAGACTTTTCCTGTTTGCCCATTCACTTGAGCATTACCTTTTTATTTGGAAGGGTAAATTTGTTAAGATATAATTAACATACTATATAATTTATTCATTTAAAGTGTGCAACTCACTGGTTTTGCTCGAAGATTTTTCAACCCCTGCCATAGTCAATTTTTTAAAAATTATTTATTTATTTATTTATCTACTTATTTATTTGGTACAGGGTCTCACTAAGCAGCTAAGACTTGCACTGAATCTCCTGTCCCAGCCTCCCCAGCACTGGGATTACAGGCATGCACTGCCGTGCCAGGTCTCGGTGGCCAGCTTAGCATAGGGGTCTACATGATATGCATGATACGTGGTACCAGGGATTCAATCTCAGTCCTTACACTTGCTAGGCAGGTGCTTAAACTGTTGATCTATCTGCCCAGTCCCCACAGTCAATTTTAAAATAATTTTACTAACTCAAAAGGAAATACTGTATGATTTACCTGCACTTCTCTCATCATTGCATTTTTTTTTTTTTAATTTCAGCTCGAAGCACCCACAAATCCACTTTCTATCTCTCTAGCTTTGCTTATATTGCCCATTTCATGGAATGGGACATTATAATGTGTGGCCTTGTGGTACTGGCCTCTTTCAGTTACCATAATATCTACAAAGTTTTTCCATAGTAGAACAGGTATGAGTATTCATTTGACTGTGGCTAAGTAATCCTTCTCTGTATGGATATACCTACTTTTTTATCCATTTCGCTGTTGCTGGAAATATGGATTGTTTAAACTTTTTGGCTCTTGCCAATAATCTTACAATGAACATTTCGATATAGGAGTTTTATAGATCAGTCTGTGAGGCCCATTTTCCATCAAAATTTCTAGAACATAGAGACATAAAAGTAAAGATAATTGTTGCTTTCAAGAAAGTCATAATCTCATGGAGAAATAAAAATATGCTTCTGAAAGCTAAGACAATCTACTGTGATTGAATGGAATAGAACAGGAAATGCAAAGAGAGGGGCAAAAGAGTGGACATTTGAAAAATATATTGGATGTCAATTCATCTTTAGGCACAGAACAGAGAGTAGGTTATATATTATGGAAATTACATATGCAAAGGCATAATGGTATCAAATATAAGGTCCTATTTAGGGAAATGTAAATAATATCAGTGCTATTTCATTGTCTGTAATGCTTTCTACATATTGGAGGGCCTCCAAACATATTATGTGCACTGACTCGTTTAGTTTCCACACTACCTCTATGATGGTATTATTTCCTCCATTTTATATATGGAATACCTGAAGGACATCAAACCAGTAACCATTTTAGGCTACACAACTAATGGGATCTGCTATGGCTTGTAACTAGATATCCCACCAAAACCTCATGTGTTCATAGGTAGAACTCTTGGGAGGTAGCTGGATCATGGGTATGTAACTACATAGCCTGCATAGAATAAAGGAAGCAACCAATAGCCCTCATAGAATAAAAGGAGGTGTGTTGTTGCTTTGCCGCTTCCTTCCTGCCTTGCCACGAAAATGTTTTTCATCTACCATGCCACCCTGCCTTGGAACCAGCTGACTATAGACTGAAATCTGTACAAACTGTGGCCCCAAACAAACCATTCTTCTGTTAATTTGTGAGGATCAGATATTTTCTCCTAGTAATGAGAAAGTAACCAAGACAAGACCCTACATTCTAACTAAGAAAATCTGGTCTATAGGTTCCAAAACATACAATCATGAAGACTTTCTTGACTTATTTCCAATTTGTTCTGGTTGGGCAGATAATAGGGTTTGAGTAGGAACATGGCAAGAAGTGACACTGGAAGAGGAGACCATACAAAGCCATATGAAGTGATTCTAATTTCAAAAGCAAAAGGAAACCATTGATAGCTTCTATGTGAGACAATGAGACAGATAAAATTTTCATTTTAGGAAGATAAGTGCCAACAGTAGAACGATTGACTGAAAATGAGGGGAGACAAAAGATTTGTTTTACTTCTGGTATCAAAAGCAAAAAAACAGCTTCTGTCACCCTCCATATACAATATTCCTATTAGAGGTGTGAATTGGCAAAGGCAGTATTGATTGCACTCCCCTGCACGTAATCTTTTCAGAAGGATGCCACAGTAAAGCCTTTATTAAGATGGTTCTCGTTTCTACCCTATCATACTTATCCTATCATAGAAATGAGGCTGATACTGAATGAATCAGAACCAGGAGTCTCCCTAGATCTAACCATATAGAGGCAAGATTTCTGAGTATACAGTACACTCACATGTATTTTCACAAACACAGTAAAAGATAAGTTGATAATACACAAAAGAAGACCTGTGAGCCAGAGGACAATCTGACTGGGCTTCCTCTGTGTATATGCTATTAAAGTGACGAGCCTAAAGGACTTTAAGAGTTTTCAGAACACTCATCTCTGCTTTCATGTTTTCACCCGTTAGCTTGCATTGTAGCTCCCCACACATTGGAAGAGCCCATGTCAACTGCAGAAGAAGCTGGGAAGTTCAAGAACACTCAGGAAGAAGAGGTAATACAAAACAGGGCATGATGACTATGAAACCTATTCAAGGCATACAGAAAATATGCCCTGTTGCAATCCTTGTGCCTTTTTTAAAAAATTTATTTATTTATTTCCTGTTTCACAACCTTTATTTGTTTATTCACTCATTTTTATGGCCGGCTCAGCCCACCCCGAGGGCAGGGCTGGCACAGCATGTGGTGCCGGGGAACGAACCGCAGTCCCTGAAGCTGCCCAAGCTGTCCCAAGCAGGCGCTTTAGACCACTGAGCCATCCTGCCAGGCGCAATCCTTGTGCCTTTAAATCAAGATTGTTTTTGACAATGTGGAGGATGATCCTTGAGCCAGCACGAGTTAATATATATACACAAATCCTCACAATCCCTTTATGAAACCGCTGTGATCATTTCCATTGCAAAGGTGGAAAAGCAGAGAGAACAAAGGAGTAGTGAATTGACCTGCTGAATTCAAAATTATGCTGTTTAAACATATGAGTCTGGGAAAATCTCAACCGATTCTCTCCTTAAATCTTCCTTTGTGTTTTCTAGGCTCCAAGATAGTGCTGACTTCAGCAACAACGCTTGCTAAGCAAGTACTTAGAGCCTTGCCATTTTAGCTGGGATCATGGTTGGTGTGCTATAAATATTTCCTGAATGAATTAATAAATACATGTGGGAAATAATAATGGAGCAATTACTAAAATATAACATATATATATATACATATATATATATATATATCCAAGTATGTATACACACATATTGTTTGTATATATACACACAGAGAAGTGTGTAGCTATGTGTGTGCATGTATGCAGTGATTTTCAATATGACATATATGATTAGAACTACATTACCAACTTTGGAAGATAATTAAAACATAACATTATAGCTCACTTTCACAATGTCCTTACTATGTATCAAGAAGTGTTTTGTGCTCTCTGCATATCAACTCAATTTATTTCCACAGCAACCATTTGGGGAATACACTTTTTTCCATTTCACTGGTGGAAAAAATGAGGCCCTGGGAATGTAAACATGTTGCTCAATGTTTTAGTAATACTAAGTAGTAGAGGGAAGATCGGAACACAGTTATCCTGACCCTAGTCCACATTATTTTTGTGCCTGAATTCTTAAATTAAAAAATAAAGATAACTTCTGAAAGTGTGTAGTAACAATGTTGTATAAATTATATTCATCTGAAACACAATTTGGCCTCCCTGGAGAGAAACTGGACATTTGCCCTGTTGACCTTTGTGGCCTGATTGTTTTAACTGTAACCCAAATAAAATTGGGTTGCCTTAAGGTCAGTTTCTGCCTCAGCAGTATGATACATCTGAAAGAAACACAAATCTAATTACCAAGAGGCTTTAAAAACACTGACAATCTCATGAGATAATGGTGATCGGGGAATTATATCATAAAACATACAGGAACACTAATTAAAATCTAATTTACACACTGCTCTTTTGAAAATCAATGTGTGTTTTTCTTTTCCTCTCTCACCTGTTCTAACCCCTCACCATACTGCTTTACCATATTCTCCCCATCTTGTCTGTACTCATAAGAGTGTTCCCATTCTCATATCCACCCCTTCTTACCCTATGGACTTGGCAAAGGTACCCAGAGCCAAATGATAAATGAAGCCTTCTCCTCAGGAAGCCATATAGGAGACATATTAAAGATACTTATAATTAAGTAACATTTCATTTATGACATATGACAATAGGAGAGAATAGTTTATATCATCCTGAGACTCTTAGAAAATGCATGTGCTAGATGGCAAGATGAGGCCCACTTTGGCTAGAGCATTTGAGCAGATGTTGGAGGAGTGTGGAAGGCACTAGAATATTCTTCTACCATGAGATACAAGATGGTTAGAGTGGAAAGAGGGCAGAGTATGAGCAGAGTGCTAAGAAATCATGGACACGAGAATCTTAGACTCCAGGTAACTCTTTCCTTAAAGAAGCAAATTTCCTGTATCAGTAGCCATAGAAGACACAGGGCAGAAAAGACAAAAAAAAAAATTAGAAGTGCAGCAGGGAAAAGACAGCTAGTATTTACACTGAGGATAAAAAAGACAAGAATAATACTTTGGCTTTTCACACTGTAACACTGTAAATGTAAGATCTTTGAAAAACATTGTTTTCTCTGCCCTTCCATATGTCAGGGAGTTTGATGGGTGGAAAAAAGAAAATGGAAGCAGAAACCACTATTGTTACTAAACATTTTCTCTTCCTTATTCCAGTGAGAGGCAAGAGGGTTTAATAATTGTATGCAACATCTGTCTTAAAAAATTGTTTGAAATGCTACTGCTTACAACCAACAAAATAGCTTTGTTAAACATTAAGATGCAATGTCTATTACATTAGGTCAGACCTTTAATTTCTAGTAACTAAATTCCAGCACAAAGTGTTTGTAATAGAAACAAAAATTTAATTGTCTTGATTAAAAAGTGTAGGTAAGATATGAGTCTCAGCTTATCAGCTTACCCCTGCCTCTCTTCACAGTCATTTTGCTTACATAGTTGTAACAATAAGGAAATAGAGATAGGTACTTTCAGGGTAGGCTTCCATGGTTCTTATGGCTTCAAATCCCAATTGAAGGGACAGAGATGTTCTGACTGGTCTGCTCTGAGTGACATGTTCATTCCCAAATGGTTGGTTAATAGACTATGGTAACTGACCATAGCCAGTGGTATAGAGAACTCAAGTACACTAGTTGGAGTCTTTTGTTTCCCCTGTGGAAAAAAGTAAGTAGAACATTATCATTGGTGGCCCATCAGGTAGGGGAGCAATAGTTCTCACAATGAAATCATATACTAAGCTGAAAAAAATCCAGATGTGCAGCAACTCTGTTCTTAGAGAATTCAAAGCTTAATGAAGGCAACAGCCATGCAAGGCAAGTAATTTCTGAGGAAGCGCTGCGAGAGAGATGAGTACAAAGTTCCCTAGGGACAGAAAATAATAAGTCACTGGAAACGGTTTAAAAATGAAATAGTTCAGTCCTGAATATTGAGAAGAAAAACAGAAAAGAGAACGCTTCAGTGCATGGCAATGGGATGTTTTAGACAGTAAAGGAAAAGAAGGTGTCATGGTCATTAAATAAAGCAGAGAAGTCAGGAAGAGGAACATGTTAGCTTTCTATTTGTTTTATTTTATTTTGAAGAATAAAGATAAGAGCAAGAACATAAATAAGAAACAAAGTAGCATACAACAACACGTATGTTGTAGTCATAAAAAACAAGAGTATCTGATTAACAATGGTTGATATATTATCTATTTTTAATCATCAAATCTAAGCAACAGATTAACAAAAGCTTTCTATTGTTTTGACAAAATACCTAGGATAAATGACTTAAGTGGAGAAAAGATATATTTTGGTTCATGGTTTCTGAAACTTAGTCCATGTATTCTTGGATGTGTTACATACTTTGAGACAATAGCAAGTTAGAACATCAGACTATCACAGCAAAGAGCACACAGAAGAGCAAGTCGTTCACTTCATGGTACACAAAAAGCAAAAAAGAGTGTGTGTGCGTACATATGAGAGAGAGAGAGAGAGAGAGAGAGAGAGAGAGAGAGAGAGAGAGAAAGAGAGAGAGAGAGAGAGAGAGAGAGAGAGAGAGAGATCACTCTCAGGAGCAAGACCTCAATCATCTCATTTCTTTCCACTAGGTCCCATGTCCTACAAATTTCACCATCTCCCAACAGCGCCATTGACTTGTGACTAAACCTGTAACACCGTATTTGGAAGCCATTTGAGAAACAAATTTTAGGCCCAGCGGGATGGCTCAGTGGTCTAAAGCGCCTGCTTGGGAAAGCTTGGGCGGCTTCAGGGACTGCGGTTCGATCTCCGGCACCACATGCTGCGCCAGCCCTGCCCTTGGGGCAGGCTGAGCTGGCCATAAAAATGAGTGAATAAACAAAGGTTCTGAAACAAGACAAAAATAAATAAAATAAAATTTTAAAAAAAGAGAAACAAATTTTAACAAGGAGCTTGAATTGAAACATAATAAATTCTGCTTTGTGGTCCAACAAGTTTGAGGAGAAAAGAGGTAACTAAAGTAGATGTACACTTTAACATATGTAACAGGAGAAGTACTTCTAGAAGATGCCTGTGAATGAAACTGTAGGATAAAAAAGTCATGGAAGCTATTGTTATATAAAGAGAGCCAAAAAATATTGAGTCCTTGAACATCAGTAGTTTAATACTTGCTGACCAACTGAATACCAACACATATGTAACATACATGTATGTTAATATGTATGAATTTCAGGTGAATATGGGCTGTTTAGTGAGGTAAAAAATCAAATTAGAGGGAAAATAAAAAAATTTGAACATGAGGGTTTTTTTTTTTAAAGATTATGTGCACATTGGACCTAGCACCCAGCCCAGCATGTGAGTGGAACTTCATCCAACAGATAGGCCTGCTGTAGAACACTGTGGCATAACTCCCAGCAGAGAGGCTAGATGCAAGACTCACCAAGCTGGTGCAGGTGCAGAACATCTTGCCGGAGTGGCACAGCAGGTTCACCTCCACTGGCTGCAGCAGGAAGAAGTGGAGCTCAGCAGCCAGACCCAAGTCACACCCACCTGGACAAGTTTGAACTTGGTAGATCTTGACCTGGTGCTAAGGTAAGAACTCTACCAAAGCTCTATACCAACAGTCAGAAAACAGGGCTGTACAAAATGACAAAGAGAAGGAAGAAAATGCATTCTCAGGTCCCAAGTTCACTCACAACAAACACAGAAGAAAATAGCATAGAAGAAATTGGAAATCCCACACCTGAAATCTCTGAAATAATAGCATTTAAAGTAAAGAAACAACTGGAGAAAGGCATAGAGAAAATCAAATCAGAAATAATTTCTGAATTAAAAAAGGAAATGATAACTATAATAAAAGAAGTACTAAGTGCTTCTAAAGAAAATACTAATAAAAAAGAGAAGAATTAAAATGATGGAAGCTGGGTGTGGTGGCACACGCCTGTAATCCCAGCACTCGGGAGGCTGAGGCAGGAGGATCAGTGCAAGTTCAAGACCAGCCTGGGCTACAGAAGTGAGCTCAAGGCTAGCCTGAACTGCATAGTGAGACCCTGTCTCAAAAAGACAAAAAAATTGATGGAATCCTTGAATGAGCAATATAGGTGAGAAATAGAATACAGATTCAAAGTGTTATACAAGAAATTAAAACTTCAACCACAAGCTGGTAAAACCAATTGAATGAGAGTGAAACCAGACTTTCAGAACTTGAAGAAACCATTGCAGCTAGTGAAAAGTTAAGAAAACATCTTTTAAAACCACTAGGATGAAGGAAAAAATAATTGAACATCTGCAAGGCAATGCAAAGATGAACAACATAAGAGTAACATTGGGGGCTGGGGAGATAGCTCCATGGCACAAGTGCCTCCCTGGCAAGTGCAAGATCATGAGTTTGAACACCACTCCCACACACACAGAAAATAAAAGACTAACAGGCATCAATGAGATAAAAGGAGTGAATACAAATGACATAAAAAGAATATTAGCAGCAGGAATAGCAGAAAACTTCACAAATATGGTGAAACAATTTGACATTCAGCAACTGAAGCATATAGAACTCCAAATAACATCAACCCAGTTAAAACCACACCCATACATACAATAATCAAGATCCTAGAAACCCAGCACATGAGCAGTATACTAAAAGCCACTAGAGAGAGAAAAAAAAAACAGCATTTAAAGGAAAACCTATCAGAATAATGGCAGATTTGTCTTTACAAAATACCCAGTCAAGAAGAGCATGGAGCAAAGTACCTCAAGTCTTGCTAGAAAATAAATTTCAGCCTAGACTGTTATATCTTGAAAAACTTTTTTTCAAATATAATGGAGAAGTGAAATGCTTCCATGGCAAAGAAAAACTAAATAATTTCAGGATGACTAAGCCAACCCTATAAAGTTTACTATAAGGTATTCTAGAGAGGAATCACAATAACCGTAGCTCCAAGAATGAGAATGGAAAGAACCCGCCAAACAGGGCAAACAATTAAACACAGGAGAAAAAGAGATATACAATAGCAGTCTTTAAATTATTCTTTTGTATATACCGCAGCAGAGTATTCCATCAGTATATTCTACAAATAGACTTCTCCTGAACCCTATGGGTCATGATTCTGTCTGAGTGTACAGGGTGGATATCAAGGAATAGCAGTAGCTCAGTCCCACAAGTGACTCCTGGCCACCAGTAAGCATCATGGACACTGTCTGTGTCCATAACATACTAGAAATTTATACGATATCCTATCCCCAAACTGCTAGAAGTTCCAGTCATATGTTTGCCATTCCAGTATTTATGTTATGTTTTATTCTTAATAATTCTTTGCTACCATGAAAACTTTTTCTTAGTTTATATTGTTGTATATATTAACCTTTCAAATACTATATGAGTACTCTGAGTGGATTAGAAATTCATACATATGATACACAACATTCTAGCTTTTAAGTTGGACTCACAATTTGATTTGAATTTCAGAATATTGTTTTGAAATATTTGATTTAATTTTGAATTAATTAATATTTAATTTTCTGAATACTGTTTAATTATAATTTTTATCTTATGATCTATACTGTATCTTTGACTTACAATCTACTTAAAAGACATGGCATTAAGTGATAAAACAAATAAAAAAGAAATAAAAATAAAAAAGACAGCATGATATTTTATCCTAGTATTAGAAATTTAGAATTATATTTCCATTTTCCGTTGACTTCATATTGTTTCCTCCTTGTCTTTTACAAACACACACACACACACACACTCACACACACACACACACACACACACACACACACACACACACACACAACCTGACATAAGATTAATACTGTTTTGGGGGCCAATGAGATGGTTCAGTGTTCTAAACCGCCTGCTTAGACAAGCTTAGGCAACTGCAGGGACTGCAGTTCCATCCCCAGCACCACATGCTGCACCAGCCCCACCCCCAGAGCAGACTGAGCTAGCCATAATAATAAAAAAAATGATAGTATTTTGTAGAAATCTTCAATGACCTTTTAAATGAGTTTATCTAATATAATTATGTTTTACATAGTCTGCATAACTATATCATTTTGAAAGCTCTTTATTCTGGGTTTTTTTTTTTTTTTTTTTTTTGAGAGAGAGCTCTTTAGTCTTTATCCGGAACCATATAGAATCTTCTGTTTCTTTGTTTCTGGATTATCAACATTATTTTCTATATGCTACATCTGGAGATATTAAAATATTTCAAGTTTGCATAACTGGAAAGTATTTTACTTTAGTTTGCAAAGGTATGTTTGCTAGGTAAAAAATTCAATGAGGACAGACTTTTCTTTCAGTCCGTTGAATTAATTAGTATAGTTTCTTACCCACTCTTTTTTTTCTAATGTGAAATAAGATGACGTTTAATTTTGTTCCTCCATAGCTAGTATTTCTTTATGTATATGCTTTAATGATTTTTTTATTTACAATTAATTGTTGAAATGCAGAATTTCATTTTTGTGTATATTGGTATGATTTTATTCATATTTCTTGTGTAAAAGCTTCATCCTTCTTTGAAATGTGATGTTATAATTTCAACTAAATTGAGAAATTTTAAATCTTTAAACATTTATTGCCTACTCCTTTCTACTTTGAGAATTCTAATTATATAAATATGTTTCTTGATTTTGTCACAGAGTGAACTATTTTTTTTTTTTTTTTTTTTTTGTCTTTTTGAGACAGGGTCTCACTATGCAGCTCAGGCTGGCCTTGAGCTCACTTTTGTAGCCCAGGCTGGTCTCGAACTCGCACCGATCCTCCTGCCTCAGCCTCCCAAGTGCTGGGATTACAGGCGTGCGCCACCACGCCCGGCTCAGAGTGAACTATTATATAGCTAATCTATAAATTCTTTCTTCATGTTTATTTTAGACAATTTTCATTGTTATATTTATTTAAATTTATAAATAATTCATTTACAATGTATGATCTATAATTAATCTCATGGTATGCGTTCATTTCAGAAATATTTCTTTAAACTTCACACTGTCTATATTTATATCTTTCATATGTCAATATTTGTCTACTATTTTAATTGTTATGTAATTATTGATTTTCAATGAAGTTAATGAGACCTTGGTCCCTTGGCCCAGCTGGCACATGCCGAGCTCTTTGGAACATGCATACAGCCCAGCACCTGAGTGCCATGAAGCCCAAGGAGGAGCCTCGTGCAGATTCCAGCAGGAGCCCTGGTGGCCAAGGCAGCAGCTCCAGAGGAAGAGAATGAAAAAAGAAAACAGGTCCTTTCTGCAGCTGACAGTAGATTTGCCTTTGGATGCTCACGTCTCTGGAAGAACCTTGAATAGCCAGGGACTTTCAAACCGTCATAATTGTCAGTCCTCTTCTGATCACTTTAGAACTTGGATTGCCAGGTAAAAATATTTTACTGATAAAAAGATGTGACAGTTCTCTGCCTACCTCAGGGACCTGAATGCACTGGAGCACATGTACTCAGGAGTCGTGTGTCCATCTGATACCACTCCCAAGTAAGGCTCTGTTCTGGTGTCAAGCATTGACAACATGAGGCCTGACTTTCTAAATAAAACCATTGCTAAACAGGGCAAGGCTATGCTGTTAAGAGGTGACTAAGAACAGCCAAGAGTCATAATCAACAAATTCATGTCAAAGTATTATCCTGCAAGTCACATGATCAAAAGTTTGAACTTTTCTTCTGCAATGTTTCAGGTACTTGGTTTATGATACTGCTCATGAGAGCCAAGATGGTGATCCACCGTGGAAAGCTGACAGCAAAGCTTTACTCATGGGTTGTGTACATTACATATCATCTGAACTTCCATAGCCATAAAATATTCCTGACATTTCTCCCATTTCTTCTGTTAATTGCTGCAATAGACTTTCATTGCTTGGACGGTGATGTATAATTATGAATTGTGGAGAAAAACAAAGTGTACATAAGATTCCAAAGTCTCAATGCTGTTTAAAACATAAGCCTGTGAACATGGAAAAAAAAATAAATAAAGTTAATGGAAAAAAAAAAGATTATGTACAGGACCAGTGAGATAGCTCAGCAGACTAACGCTCCTGCTTAGGCAAGCTTAGGCAAGTGCAGGGACTGTAATTCAATCCTCATCAGCGCATACCGTGCTAATCCTAATCATCAGGTGTGCTGAGCTGGCCAGAGTCAAGGTGTGGTAGTGCACACCTGCAGTCACAGCACTGCGGAAGCTGAAAACACGAGGATCTCAGCAGCATGAGCTGCATAGTTGAGACCCTGTAATAAACAAATACATTTTAAAATAAATAAATAGTAATGTGTAATATTGCAATATAAATAGGTCCAATAAGCAGTTTAATAAAATCTCTTTGAAAGAATAGCTCATTCTGAAATCTGCTTGGATGATTGTCCATTAAGAAGATACTTTTCACATTTTAAAGCCTGCTTGATGCACTGGATATTTTCATCAGCCTTGGTGCCTTCCAAGTGACTCAGCACTTGAGCAATGCTCAGTCATGGTGAAGAGGCTGAAACCTATTAGATTTTTTTTTTCCTTAGGGATTCAAGTTGGATAGGTTCAGTTGTCAGAGCAGGGAAAATTCCTTTCAGCTTAGCCAAACAAGAATGATATCAGAGTTATATTAAAAACATGGTTAAGGTAAATCTTCATCATCTAGTATAATTTTAACTCACCATACAGTATCATAAGTCAAATCAATTATAATTTTTCCCCCAATCAGCTCTCACTCTCCTTTTAAAGAAATCTTCTAAATGAGTTTTCCATCTGGTCTAAAATTTCCACCATGAGAGTCACAAAATTTCAAAGCTTCATAGACCTTCGAGTTCAACTAGATTAATCTCTCTATTTAGATGAAGATATTTACTTACTGAGAGGTTAAATCAGGGCTTCCAGTCAAATGCCTTCAAGGACCAGGTAGATAATATTACTGAGCACTGCAGTCCTCAGATTTTTTAAATACCTAGTTTTTCACTTCTATCTTGAGATATACTTCCCTTCTGTTTTTCTTTAAGTTGTATGACCTCTGTGTTTTGCACACACACACACACACACACACACACACGCACATGCACACGCACACGCACACGCACATGCACATGCACATGCACACACACACATCAATTTCAATTAAAAACATGTAAGCAATTCAAATGCTAATTACAGGAAAATGACAGTGACTGAGACTTGGTGTCAGGAAAGTTTACAGGAACAATTAAACTAGGCAAGCTCTATAAGAGTTCAATATCTCCCCAGCTTCAGTAAATTGTTGCCTCAAGCCTGTGAGCCCTTCACTGCCACCTTTCTAAATGTCTCACTTCTCTTCTGTTTTGTGCTTTCTGGATACACCATAATTCTCCCCTGAAATTGAGCTATTAGTCATTATAAAAGCATAGATAACTTTTCAAGGGCTTCCTTGTTACTTTGCATGTCCATTTATTTTTCTGTTTTGCTGATGAATGGAGAAAGCTCCCGGTTAACTCCAGTGTGTGTGACATTTGGAGCGCAACATTCCTACCTTGGTTCTATCTGGCTCTTCTTGTTTCTTTTCGGACAGCAAATTCAAATGTCAAAGCAGACAGATTTGAAACAATGCTATAGTAGCTTGATCACAATTAAAAAATGGGCTAAGTAACCAGAAGGGTGTAACAGGGAAGCATTTTCCAGTTCGTTGTTTAACAATACATATGGGTGGCAGAAACAGTTTAATGAGCGCATTTATCTCTAAAATCATCTACTTGGAACTAGAAAGTTACCATTATCAATACAGTACATATAAACACCAGGTTAAAAACTGGGTTTGTGGGTCTATTGATTAGTGACTATATTTTATTTCACTTTTTATTCATTTTAATGAGAAAAATAACAATAAAACAGTTTTAAAAGAGGTGGATAGGACAGTTACAATAATTAATACACTGCGTATTATTGTGTTCATAGTAGTTAGTCAGAGGACAAGATGCAGACATAGTATCTTGTCTAGACATTAGTACAGATGTTTCTTCTCATTGAATAGAAGGTAGCTGTATATCTGTTTTATATATTCATATATATATATATATATATATATATATATATATATATATATGTTCACTAGAAAATGCTCCTTCATTTATATACCCCTTTCTTGGAAATCTTTAAAGAACTTTTTCATACTTGAGCCAGTTCAAATATTATAGGTACTTGAATTCAGCAAAATAGCTCAATATAGTCCAATAGTCCATAATAGTAGTGAGTTATCGGCAGAACTAGTGACTGTTTGAAATTGTTGACTTGAGCCTTTTACAGCTCAGCCTTATATAGTTAAGCATGTTAATTTGACATTACTGTCTATACCTCATGGTTATACTTTTCTACTGGATGGTTAAGACCAAGTTAAAGCAAAATCTATATAAGTAAAAGTGTAACTTTTGTATATGACAAGGTCAGTCAAATCCCCTAAGGATTTACTCTGAAACCATGTATAACATCTTCTCAATCTTTTGTCAGTGTCAGCCATCTGAATGAGTCACAGCCATTGCTTGACAAATTTGTTCTCTGTGAAAGCCTGAGAGGATTTTTAATATCTAGGTGACTCTCCTTAGGCACACTGCACATCATCGATCACTTTTCTCTGTGGCCCCATAGTCTCCTTGATCAGAAAATTTGGGACAACCCTGAGTTATATGATATCAAAGCACAGGTTCTCTTATGTCGTGAAACCTCCATGACCTTGAAGGGCTAGGGACAAAATATTGCCTATCCTTGTAGTCTCTCTTTTTCTCTAATTTTTGGTCTGCAAACTTTAGTTTTTAGCCATCTAAAAGATATGCTTAATTATGTTATTATCCTATAACAGAGGCAGTTGAGCTTGACATCATTATCTGTCTGAATATCAAATGCCTTAGACATAACATGGAATTGCTATTTTCCAAGATCATGGATATTTTAAACTTTAAAATCCTATAGAATGTGAAAAACAACCCTTTTATGCAATAATTTAAAAATCAAACCACATATGACATTGTAGCAGGAGAGTCCTACGACTTTTTTTCTTGTCTCTTGTTTTCTTTTCTTACCTTGAACATTTACTTTTAGGAGAATATAGCAACCATTGACATGACATGAGAAGTAGTGCACATTTAGAAGATCAAAATAACAAGCATTTCAACTATGATTTTGGTATTATACATTGCTACTACTTGGTTCACAGATATCAGGATACCTAGTTAGTCAGTGTGAGAACTCTAGCCATTAAGTGCCATTTTCAAAGCCCTGATGGAGAGTCTTAGCACCATTTTTTTTTAACCATGTTGCTTATATAAATGTAGGGTTTTTCCCCTGCTATCCTAAATTTTTGAAGCTTAAAATGACTCACTTATTATCTCACAGTTTCCGTGGGTCAGGAATCTGGGCACAGCTTATTTGGGTCTTCTGCTTTAGGACATCTCCCAACTGAAATTAAGGGATTGCCTAAGGCTTTAGTCTCATTCCAAGTCTCAAATGGAGAAATATTTGTTTCCAAACTCACTTTGATTGTTATTAAGAGGATCATGTGCTTAGAGGGCTATTGGACCAAGGTGTCAGATCCCTACAGGATATTGTGCGAAGACGGTGTTTGAGTCTTTGCTACATTGGTATCTCCAACATGACAGTTCACTTCATCAAAGTCAAGAAAGAGATGGCAAAAAAGGGAAAGAAAATCTTCTGTAAGTAACTAGGGACACATCCTATCTTACCTTTGCTATGTTCTATTGCCTGAGAATCAGTCATTAAGTACAAGTCACCCTTCCAGTAGAAGAGCATACAAAGGTATAAATTCCAAGAGGTGAGAATAATTGAGCACCATGTAGAAGCCTGCCTACCACAGTATACTGGCTAATATGCTTCTGAATATTCCAACTAACACTTAACAGAAGTTCTAGGATATCTGAACTTTCTTTTATCTTTTTCAAACTATAGGAAAGTTGCCAAATACAGTTGCATTAATTTAGTTAACATTGACTCTTATAACAAATAAGCCCCAACGTTTCATGGGTTCCATATAAACAATTGTTATTTATCATTTACATAAGCATAAAATGAGTGCTCCCAATCAGGTAAGTCTTCTTAAAACCAGAATTTAAAGGTCAAAGCTCCTTCCATTTTGTTGTTCAAGTCTCGCCAAAGTAGCCTCCAAAGTCACTCAAGAGATCATCTTTACTGTAGGAAATCATCCTGGAGAAAGAAAAGGAACAGTACCACATGAGAGGTTTCTGCAGATCAAAGATGGATATGGTACTCCCACTCACTTCACATCAGCTACAATTCACATGACGTTTGAAACTACAAGGAAGAATTCAAACTATGGTCTGTTTATGTGCCCTGGAAGAAAAGCAATCAGTTGGGCTGATTTAACAAATATTAATTAGGATCTTTCAGTGTGACAAATAGTGCCATAAATGTTGGGGACATCCACATAAATGAATAAATATTTTAAAAACTTATTTCATTTTATTTTATATTATATTTAATGAGCAGAACATGTTTACTGAGGGAAATAAAGCTCCTGTCCAAGAGAGGGTCAGGAGGGGGGCCCGAGTGGGTGGGCCCCAGGAAGTTGTTTCCTCCAGGGACTTTTATAGTGTAAAATTGTGTGAGAGGTGGGTCTAAGATGAAAACCATGGAAACCCACTTAGGCAGGCATGAGGTGGGACAAAACTATGGCCAACCAATGAGCTTATAAGCACCATTGCTCGGGTAAAATTGAGTAAATCCAATATTGAATTGGGAAGGGAGTCACGTGGCAAGTGGGCATCAATACAGAACAGGGTCTCTTCTTGTTGGGGGTTGAGTTAGCAACTCACTTGCACTTTACCTATTTAGAATATCAATCCCTGATGCTAATCTTGAGGGAAGTCTGCATTTGATTGCTCTTTGGTCTTTAGGTCTGGCCTCTAGCGGGAGTCCCTCCCACAGTTGTAAGGTATCTTGTCTTCTGTGTTATCTCCTTTGAGGGCCTGATCCTGTCTGACTGCCTGTAATATTTCTATCTAACACAGCTGCCTGCAATATTCCCCCCTCTGAAGAAATAACTCAAACTGCCCTGAGGGAATCATGGGCAATGACCACTCTGGCTTCTTTAGGCTGAAAGGAGTCTTTGTTGTGAGCCAGTAGTCAGGTATTCTCCAGAGGTTTTACCTAAAAGCCCTGAATAGATAACAGGCATTTTACTCTTGGGTGGATGTATAGCTTTGAACCTGGAGGAGACAAAGCAAAATAAATGATTAAACATTCATTATTATAAATAATAACATTTGTTATTATTTGATCTAACAGGTAAGTGTGTAAACTTTTTGGAGGCATAGCAATTGCAACCCACTAGCTCTTAGATTCCTTTATTTATGGAGTGTGGCAGTTCATTATAAGCACCTCTTGTTCTAATTAAGAGGCCACATCTGTATTTACTGTCAGCATACCTGAGTGACTTCAGAGGTCAACCAGGCTTATACAATTATTATGAAATACATAACATTCAGTCAGATTAAACCAATGTGTTTTAGATATGGCCTCCATTGTAAGCAAGGGGCATTGACAAGGGACTTCTCCTTTTAACACTGTGACTGCGAGTTTTATGTCACAAATATAAGACCTGATTCTATCTATAGGCCCAAAGCTATTGGACACTGTGTAGCCAGTGTCTTTAGAACCTCTTTGTTAACCAGAAATCTGTTCTTGGGAACCTGTTTTAACTAGGGAAGTACTGTCTAAGTCTTATATATTACATTCATAAAAACTAGTCTTAGCATAATTTTGATTAGTTAGCAACCTAAATATATTGCAGTATCTCAGTTACAGCTAAAACAAGATTTATTCTAAAGTCTGTTTCTATTGAAGTACAATTACTGGAAGGAAGGTCAGGATTGGAAAATAACAAAGAGATCTGTGCCAAGGTCTAGTGATAGGCTGTGTTTTTCTGTAGTCATGATTACTCAGGGCTCCTCCTTGGAGATGACAGGTAGAAGCTGTCCGGCCAGAGGGAAGAGGAAGGCCTAGCACACTTTAGTCCTAATGGACCATCTCAGAAGTTGAGTCTGAGCTCTGGGGCCTCCATCTCAGAGTGTAGTCTCACCTCTAGCGCCTGCTTTGGTAGTTAGAGCATGTCTTGTGGACCTCTTAAGGTAGTCAGTCCCTCTTGTGCTGTGCTGGCTTCTGACAGCAGTAGCAGATGAACCTCATCAGCAGAGGAACCTCATTGTCATCGAGCTCTTCTTGTAGCCCAGAGAATCAGATATAGGGTCTATTTTGAGGCATCATATGAGACTAAAGAAGTAGTTTTTACTAAAATATCAAGTTGTCTAAACCACAATCTATCTTTTGTAGCTCTTTTCTAATATCTGGAGCTGACTAATGAACTAATCTTTAAGAGTCATTTTCACCTCTATTGAATTAACATCTCATGAGGTATGCTTTACCAGTGCCTCTACTAAACATTCTAAGAAATCAGAGGGATGTTCATCTTTCTGCTGGTAAATAGCTAAAATTTAAAGTACCTAGATGGCTTTTTTCTAGTTCTTCGACCTTCAAGAATACACATTAGGAAATGTCTTTTATCTAAACTCCTTCTTGCCTGACTATTAGATCAGCAGGGGTCTGTGTATTTGGGCTCTTGTAGGAACAGGTAGTTCCACTGGCTATCTATCTTTTTAGCTATTTAAAATTAACAACATGATATTTATCTCTAACTACAATAGCAGCGGGTAATGCTGCCTTTTATTAGAAGTCAAAGCTTGGTTTAAGATTAACATTACATCTCTCTAATCTGGTTTATAAGTCTGAGTAAGTTCTCTAAAGACATCAATATACTTATCAGAGCCATCTAAAAATCTTCTAAGATCTGACTTTATCTGTTTTAGGTCACAGAGAAAAAAGGCACATGAACTCTGGAAGTTCCAAATTGTCTTTTTTTGTCTTAAAGGCTACTGTCCTTGAAAAGCTTGCACAGATTCAGCTAAGAATGGATGTATCCCATAGAGGGCCAGATTGCAGCTGATCTAGAAACTCTACCCTCTAGACTAGAAAAGCAAATAGGTGAAACCTTACTTTCAGTAATGGTGGGCAAGGCTGAATTGTTACTGCTGTCACTCACATCTACATTTCAAAACTTAAATAACTATAGTCTTAACGCAATCAAAATCTGAACATAAGACAGTTTTATCATTTTCCTTATTTTTGCAACATCTTTTTAATTGTAAGGTAGTTTCACAATTGATACTTTCCTCTGAATTCCATTGGATTAAACACATTTTTCAGCATGTATGGGTCAAACATCTTCTGGTGATTAGTGATGCACTCTAAAGAAGTAAAAGACTTTGTGGGATAACCTGGAATTCAGTAGAAATTACTGTTTTGGGCTTCCCCACCTTCTTTCTAATTGATTCCTTCACCCAAGTGTCCCTTGAGTATCCCTCTCTAGAGCAGGTGGAGGCTCCTGCTGGAGAGAAAGGACACAAAATCCAGCCAGCGTACTCACCCTCAAATTGGTGGGTGATTCCTATCTCCTGAAACATAAGTTTAAGTTAGAGTTGGTCTGGTGACTGGAATGTCTGCACAATGAAGCATAACTGTTGCCTAAAAAGATCACTTGGAAGTGAGCACTTTTTAAGCTACAAAGGTCTCCTCTAGATATAGATAGAGCAGTTAACTGGAAGGATTTGGTCGCATGTACTGAGCGAAGTCTCTAGACACTTATTTTCTATGTAATCACGTAGATAAACATTTTTAGCAACTAGACAGAATTTAAACTTGAAGCTCACAGGTGAAACTTACATATATCACTTAGCATCACATTTTACATGTTGGTAGAAACACAGTAAGGTTAACAATAATTTCTTTTTTCACTCTTAAACACGTAGGATACAAATGTAAATCACCTGATAGCTGGTATAAGATGTAAACCATTGCTGGCTGGCTCTGCCTAACTTTTGAAGGAGTGACTAGTTTACTAGCAGAGAAAAAGAAGTACAGCAGGCAAGTAGAGATCTTTTAGGGGTAAAGAGCCAGTTTTCATCAAGGAAATTTTAGGTCTGGCCATGACCCCTCAGCTGTTCTCAGTTTCTATTAGTCCACACAACCATCAGTCTCCAGAAAGAAATCTAGCTGTCTCTCCAGTCAACATTCCATCATTCACTGACTTCAATGGGGATTCACCAAAGAAAGACCGGGGAAACCTGTTCTCTGCTTCAAAGAGTGGCAGCTGCTCTAGGAGCGTTTACTAACTTGCACAGTAACCAGTGTTCTCCCACATTCTATAACGAATAGTTAAAAGTCTGAACAAGGTTTACCTAGCACTTTATAGTAAAGGCTTTGAAGTCCAAAACTTAGATCTTACACACCCAAATAATTAGACCTAGGAGAAAAGGTTGAAATCCTCCCTCATACTAAATGTGTTTTGGTCCCATAAATGTGCTGCTTTTAGAGATAGTTTCTTCTGGTGTCACCCAGGAGTCAGTTCTCTCCACTGTGTCTTAGATTTAGCTTCCCAAAAGAGACCTGCCAAGAACATTAAGCCATGACGTGGCTTTTATGTGTACTCCTGGATGGTCATATTCCTCTCTGTCTTATCTGACCCAGAGATGGAGTATGTGTCCTTTTTCTAAAGTGACGTCTCTGTCTTTGGCATTAACAAATGGTCATTTTCTAAGAGCTTCACTTAGTTGGCATAGTCTATAGAGTTTTCCTCATTTTACATGCCTCTAAAAAGGAAAGTACAAAGAGGTGGGAAAATTAGGAATAAAGTCAAAGAAAGGAAGTGAAACAGAGCAGACATGACATTTCCTCCAGCATGTCAAGGGGGATCAGAACCAGTCTATCTCAGTGAATTCTGCCCTCCAAGTCTTTAAGAATGGTTGCCAACCTAATGTCATTTCGTTGGCAAAGGAGAATTACGTTTCATATACAGGTATGTATATTTTCAAAGTCTGAATTAGATTTAAAAGTCCCATTTTACAGAAATTTGCATAAAATCTAATAGGCTTTCTAATTTTATTCTCCCTAGTGCTATTGTCTAATCAAGCAAGGAATACCACTACATTTATCAACTAGTTGAAAAACAACATATATAAATATAAAAGTCATAAAAAATCTCATTAGAGAAATATTATAACCTTATAATATTTCCATGTTTTAACTTAGATTTACCAACAACATTTTGACCAATGTTTTAACAAAACCATATAAGAGACAAAGCACAAGCAGTTATAAGCAATTTTAATAGAACTACATGAGACAAAGCTATATGAGGTAAAACATGAACAATTATGAGCAATGGGCAAAGACATATCAACATTTGGAACATAAAAATTTGTTACCTAACAAGTCCCAATCTAGAATCTATGAAAGAAAGAAAACTCATACCTCTGTCAAATTATCTCAGTGCAAACCTCCAAATGATGCAGAGAACCACCAGATGATATAGAGAGAACTGATCTCCCAACCTGACCTCGGATGAGTGTATGTTCTCTAAAACCAAAGAATGGATTTTAGGAACAAATGGAAGTAATGAGTAGAACATATTTATTGAGGAAAAGAAAGCTCCTATCCTAGAGAGGGTCACGGGGGAGAGGGGAGGGAGGGATGAGGCCAACGTAAGTGAGTGGTCTCCCTGAAAAAAATTACTGCTGCTCTTTCTTCTTTTCTGTATTTTTAAAATTTTTTCTTCACTTTTTCCTTTTTGCGCTGTTGGTAAATTGTCACTAAAGAAGGCCACTAACTATTCCCTCCCATCTTGCACACATGTGCTATTGCTTTCACAGAGAAATATTTTCTCTGTTATTGAATCTTATGGTATGGTTTGGTCATTCTGTGGAATTAATACAGTGCAATTCCACAGAACTGGGCCTAGAACTGAGGGGATCTAGTATTTACTACGTTTATATCCTTGGAAATTTGCAAACACCATGCTGTAAGGAAGTCCAAGCTAACAACACAAAGAGACCATGAAGAAAAGAATCAAAGAAGCCACCTCAAACTCTACCAGCATCTGATTGCATGGGTACATACAGTTGAACGACTTTCTGGCTAAGTTCACGTAAACTAAAACATCATTAAATACAGTGTCTTAAGTTAAAAAGTATATAGAGGTTTATCATATAGCAATAGATAATTGGAGAAATTCATTTCCCTTTGCCTTCTTCAATGTTCATTCATATTTTGGGCATGTTTTTGATATAAAATTGCCTCCAATTAAAGAACAATAGATGAAGCATGCTGTGTTGGTAAGTTTTCCATTACTACAATAAAATGCTTGAGATAATTAATTTATGGAAAGAAAAAGGATGACCATTTAAGAGGCATAGAATTTGTGCTGGTGCTGGTCCACAATTTTAAGAATTTAGGAGGATTTTTGACTGGTTTATGGAATTAAGGAGACTTGTAACGTGTGAGCCCAGCACAAGCAGATGCAGAGCTTTCCTGGAGCCATTTTACAACTTTGATGGACTGTCAGTAGCCTGCGGGACTCTCGGTAATTACTGAGAGCTTCAAAAATACTAAAATGTAGGAGCAAAAAGGCAGTTTCAATCCTCTAGCCGACTGAGAACAAATCCAGGAGACCAAGACATACAAGAACTTAGAAATCACACACCTGAAATCTCTGAAATGATAGCAACTGAGATAAAGAAATAAGTCCATCAAGCTGTAGAAGAAATAAGAGCAGAAATAATCTCTCAGATCCAAAAAGAGAGGACTACAATTGTAAAAGAATTGCTCAACACAGCTAAAGAAGGCATAGGTAGAATAATAGAGGAGAATAGAAAGACAATGGCAACACTGAATGTACAATAGTGAAAAGAATTAGAATGCATGAAACAGATTCAAACAGACATCCAGGGACTTAAGAACTCAAGTGAAAGCTGGGGAAAACTGCTTAAATGAAACTGAAGATAGACTTTCAGACCTTGAAGACAGTGGTGCAGCTAATTAACATCAAGAGAGAGATCTCTTAAAACTAACAAGAAACAACAATTCAGCAAAAAAGATTATATAAGAATAATATGTGTCAGTGAAGCAGTGGGAGACAGCACAAATAGCATAAAAAGACTATTTGCAGAAGTACTAGCAGAAAATTTTCCAAACATGGGGAAAGTACCTGACATACAAGTAAGCCAGGCATATAGAAATCCACAGAACCATAATAACAATAAATTTACACTTACACAAATAAGAATCGGGATCTCAGAAATTCATCAAAAAGCTTCATATTAAAAGCTGTTAAAGAGAAAAAATAGACAACCTACAGTAGAAAGCCCATTAGAATCACGGGATTTCTCAACACAAACCAGAAAATCAAAAAGAGCTTGGAATTAAGCATTTCTGGAACTAAAAGAAAATAACCTCCAACCTAGACTGATGTATCCTGCAAAACTATCTATCAAATTCAATGTCAAAATGAGAACCTTCCACAACAAAAAAAAACAATTGACAAAATTCATGATCACCAAACCATCCCCACAAAGAGTACTAACAAATACTCTAAAAAAAAGAAGTGATCATAGCTTCAAAAACAACAGAAAGGAATGACCAATAGAGCAAGTAATTAAAAAGAGAGAAAATACAAAACTTATAGCAAGAAAATAACATGTCAAAGTTAAGACAATTCAGATCAGTTATAGCTATCAACGTAAATGGCCTCAATTCACCAATCAACAGAAATAGACTGACAAAGAGAATTAAGAAACACAATTCAACAATATGCAGCACACAAGAAACACATTTAACTCAAAAGTAAATTCACAGACTAAAAGTTAAAGTGTGGAAAACAATGCCACAGGAAGTCAGAAAAAAGCAGGGGTAGCTATCTTGGTTGTTGACAATATCAACTTGAAACCAAAAGTCATCCAAAGAGATAAAGAAGGTCACTACATGCTTGTTAAGGGAAAACTGCAAGAAGAAGACATAACAATTACAAATATATATATATATATATATATATATATATATATATATATATATATATATATGATATATGCCAGTGTAGGAGAACCTACCTACATGAAACAAATTTTAACAGACATGAAAGTCAAGTGGAGGACCAGCCAGATTTCACCAGATTAAAGCACCTACTTAGCCAGATGCAAGGACTGCAATTTGATCCCTAGTGTGCTGTGCCAGCCCTGCCCCCAGCGTGCACTGATACAGTGATTGTGACTGGGCATGGTGGGGTGCACCTGTAATCCCAGCACTTGGAAGGATGAAAAACAAGAGGATCACTACGAATCTGATCTGTGTAGTCAGGCCCTGTAGACCCTGTACTAAATACATTTTAAAAAATGAAGTCAACATTAATACAATAGTAATGGGGGACTTTAACATGCCATTGTCACAAAAAGAGAGATCAACTAGGCAAAAAAAAAAAAAATCAGCAAAGAAATAACAGAACTAAACCAAACTTGTAAAGAAATTTACTTAGTAGACCTTTACAGAGTGTTTCACCCAGGAACATCAGAATACCCATCCTTTTCAGTTGCACACAGAACATTGTCCAAAATATACCACATACTAGCACACAGAGCACTCTTAAGTAAGTGCAAAGGAATCAAAATTATCCTGTGCATACTATCTTACCATAGTGCAATGAAACTGGAAATTATTGACAAAATAAACCACAGAAGCACCACAAACACATGGAAATTAAATAACAACCTCCTAAAAAACAGTGGGTCACAGGTAAAATTAAAGAAGAAATTAACAAATATTTATAATCAAATGAAAATACAGATACAACTTACTGAAACTTGTGGGATACAATGAAAGCTTTCTTAAGAGAAAAGTTTATAGCAATAAATTCACACATTAGGAAAGAACAATCCCAAATAAATGATCCTATGCTGAACCTCAACATCCTAGAAAAAGAAGAGCAAGTCAAGCCCAAAGCCCAAAGAGGACAAGAACTTATAAAGATTAGAGCAGGAATTAATACATTGGAGATGATGAAAACAATGCAAAGAATTAATGAATCAAAGAGTTAGTTTTTGGAAAAAGTAAATAAAACTGATAAATCCCTAGCCAATCTAATAAAAAATAAAATAAAAAACCAAATTCATACAATAAAGAATGAAAAGGGTGAACACAATACAAATCCTAGAGAAGTACAGATGATCATCAATACCTGCTTCCAAAATCTTTACTCTCACAACATGGAAAACACACAGGAAATGCACAGTTTCCTAGATACATGTGAAATGCCAAAGCTGAGTCAAGAAGGTATACAAACACTGAATAACACAATAACAAGAAACAAAACTGAAAACGTAAAAAATAAAAAAAATAATAAAAACAAACAAAAAAAAACACCTCTACCAGCAAAGAAAAGCCCAGGTCCTGATTGATTCACAGAGTTGTTGAGTTGAGAAGGACAGGACAGGGAATGGGGAAAAGAGATTTATTTATGTATGTAAGCGGGATGGTTTGGACAACTGTACTGTGCATTTCTGCTGGTCTATGGAAAGGAGAAGATAATGTTTAGTTTGTTTTCTTTCCTTCTTTCAATTATTTGTACTTTTTCCTCTTCCTAATTTCATATATATATCTTTCTTTTTTCTTCTTCCAATTTTGCATGCATATATTTGGTACTAAGAATAACTGGTTGGAAGACAATGCTATGTATTATAAGAAATTCTGTGAAATTCATATTACTTTGTTAAGTGAAATTCTGTGTCACTTGTAAGTTTTTTTCTGTTTTAATTCTAATTTGTGCTGTCTTTCAAAAATAAAAAAATAGAATAAAAAAAGAGAAAATGTGTATTTTGGCTCATAACTTTCAAGGTTATTTTTTATTATCAAGTGGACCTCTGATACAACTCCTAGATAACAATGCTTAAGCCAATACTTACAATCTTTCAAGTTATTGATGCATTATATATAGGCAAAGGATTCCCATTCTCTACATCTATGTGTAGCCACATATAAAAATGTCAAGTGAACTCTGGGTGTAAATTAATGCCTTCTTAAGCTATGGCCTGATATGGCCACATAATCAAGGCATATAAATAAAAATAATAATAATTTATTCAATTCAAATAAATGTTCCAAGTGATATAATCATTAATTCAGAATTTCAGTAGTAAAAATGAGTAAGAATTGACATAAAATCTCATGTCTGAGAATATGAAAGGATAAATCCTAATAACTGCTGACATCTTATCTCTGATTTCTTTATTTCTATTACAATTAACCTACATTTCTTACACTATTTTGAAAAAGAAAATAGTTATACAAGATAAAGGCTCAATTCCAAAATGAAAATTGGCTATCAACCCCCAAGATGTTTCTACCTCATGTCAAGTCCTATAAGCAAATGAAATCTTCCTACTTTGCAAAAGGGAAACAGGGGTTATCTCCAAGAGATGAGCAGAAACGATTCTTCCATTAGTTCCTGTCCAGTTTTGGCTAAGCATTCCCTAGTTTTCTCTGTCCTTCAGTACTATGGATGGACAGTTTCCTGGCAGCCTATCAGCTATGTGCATTAAGACAGTGAAGGGGATGTAGGAAGGAGCCAGAGTGGAGGCAGAATGCACTCTCTGTTTTTTTCCTAAGACATTAGGCCTAAACTTCTTCCTACCCCTGTACCTCTATGCAAACCCTAGCATCATGGAGCTTCACATTACAGCTTGTCATTTGTATGACTTTGTCTGCTTATGAGCCGATAATATCTTCTGTTCTATGTCCATCTGGTGACGTAAATATTCTCATTACAGGTCATTGCCACTAGTCAACAAAACATGCCTTTTTTTCTGCACAGGAGAAATGTGAGACTGATGCCGGCCAAATAGCTCAGTGGATTAGAGCACCTGCAAGCAGGCACAGGGGCCAGGGTTCAATCCCAGGGGCTGCCATACCAGCTCCACCCGCAGCACATGCTGAGTCGGCAATTGAAACTGGAGGTGGTGGCGCATGCCTGTAATCCCAGCTCTTAGGAGGCTGAAAACAGAAGAATCACTGAGTCTGATGTAGTAGTGAGACCCTGAACACCCTGCCAGTGGTTCTCAACCTTTCTAATGCCATGACCCCACAATACAGTTCTTCATGTTGTGGTGACCTCAAATGAAAAAATAATTTTGGAGGCTACTTCAAAACTGTAATTTTGTTATAGTTATGATTTCCGATGGCTTTAGGCGACCCCTGTGTTTTGGTTGTTCGACACCTGCAGTGGTTGCAACCCACAGGTTGACAATCGCTGCATATAAAAAAAAGAAAGAAAGAAATGTAAGTTGCTTTGCAGATCAAAGGAGAGTCAAGGCTTATTTGAGACAGAAGAATGTATCTGAAACAAAGTGGGAGAGTTAGTGAGTTCTAGGGATAATACTACACACATTTAGAAGTGTCCTATGGGATGAGGACCAAAAAGACTTGCTGTTTAAAAACCCAAGGATGAGAATATCCACATTTGTAGTCAGACAATATCTGGGGTGGGAATCATCTGAGCTGAAAATTCAGGATTGACTTCACCACTCACACAACTTGTAGCCAAGAATTCCTCCCACATAGCTCCTTTTTCCCACAGTGTAATTTCTACTTTATACAGGAAACTTCAGTATCAAGGTGCAACAACACCTAGGGAAGGATCATACCTTTAATATTCTGCAGGTCAAAGGAGCCAAGTACTAGCTTAGATTTAATGAAGTATATAAAAATACTTAACCAATTCTACATATGGAGCCATAGCATGTGTTTATGAGAAGAGAAGAAATTGATGACCACCATATTGTGGCACAAGTATCATATGCTCTGTTTCACTCTCAGACTTGTGTTGGTTGGCAAACTACATCTTTAACTTTTGAAGTCAGGGTAGCAATTCTGCTTGAGGTAGAGGAAGGGTGCAGCAGGACTTTGCAGGGACACTTGGGCTACTGGGACAGTTCTGCTTTGGGATCTAAGTTTTGGTTGCATGAGTACTTATTCACTTTGTGGAAATGTATCAAGCTGTACACTTATTGGCCAGCAGGATGGTTCAGTGGTCCAAAGCGCCTGCTTAGGTAAGCTTAGGCAGCTGTAGGGACTGTGGTTCAATTGCCACATGCTGCGCCAGCCCTTCCCTTAGGGCAAGCTGAGCCAGCCCATAAAAAGAAACAGTCAAGCTGTACACTTATAATTTATCTACTTGACTATGCGAATGTTGTACTACGATTAAAAAGTTTTATATAAAGTGAAAAAAATAGAGATAACTCATAAGGTACCTAAGCTTTTTACCCAATTCCAAGCCAAATAATTCATTCACAGTTAAAGGCAGAGAGGGTGATGGAAGTTCTAGAGCCCATATCATCATGACCAAAGGAGAGGGGGCCACTTCCTCCCTTAAATTTGATGTAACAGCTTTTAGAGAGCAATAAAAGACTGACATATACTGCTCAGAGGTGGAGGGACATAGTGCCAGCCATCAGACTGCCTTGTAGGGAAGTCTAGTTGAGCAGCAGCCCTGGCAGCGGATGGTACAGACAGATGTGGAACTTTCAGTGAATCTGACCTGGGCTACATATGTCAATTGGCTCATTCAAAAGCTGATTTTTGGGGCCCAACAGGATGGCTCAGTGGTCTAAAGCGCCTGCTTAGAAAAGCTTAAGTGGCCGCAGGGACTACTGTTCTATTCCAGGCACCACATGCTGCACCAGCCCTGCCCTCAGGGCAGGCCGAGACGGCCATAAAAATAAATAAATAAACAAACAAAATTTCTGAAACAAGAAAATAAAATATAATAAAATAATTCTTTTTAAAAAGGCTGATTTTCACCAAAGCCAGAGTCTGAGGGATGAGCACTCCTATCCCCTTCATGAGACGAGTGGCAGTGCTAGTGAGAAAGTCCCAGCAAAGCCAATCCTACAGGGGCCAGAAGTACCAAAACAAGACCTAGCTTTGAAACTTCTCTGGATTGGCAAGTTTCCTGTCCTAAAACAACTGCCCTAATTTTCTAAGACGTTCTCTGGCCTGCCCCCTCCCCAGTCCTAGGCAGCAACCATGACTGTACTAAAGCTGGCTGCTAGAGATAGGGGGAGAAAATGAAAGGGAAAAACAAAGCAGACAGAAGAGGGCAACTGTGCCTCTGCCTCCCCCTGCACACATCACAGTCAGAAGCAGGCTGGGGTGGGGGATGGGAAGGACACTGAAATTGAATATAAGATTGAAGTTTTCAGGTTAGACTAGATGGGACATTTTATTTACTAAAATTAGATTGCACTTGAGACTAAAGGGGTTTGAAAACCTATGGGACCTGCCTGAGATTTCATCCAGGAGCAAGAATGAGCTATCTGAAAAATCATGTTTGATAAGGTGATATGAGAAAGAACATATTACTTTTTTCTTACATTGCCACACAAGTTGAGATATATGTAAAAAAAAAAAGTTATATTGCATGTCATAGGCCTTGTTAGCTGGTAATTTCAAATAAGCTGGCAGCCTCACCTTACATTAAGTATTAGGACACATGCCTGTTCAATGCAATTGTTAAAATTAGTGCCACTGAAGCATTGCCCCTTCCCCCAAGCTATTTTGGGGTCTGCCGTGGTGCTGACTTGCTTATGCTCTGGTAAAAGCCTCTCTACTTCTCCTGCCACACTTCCTCATTTGCATCATTCATGTGATGACAATGATTGAGCTGCCAATGTTTCTGAGCAGCTGGGCACTGTTCTGAAGCAGAAGGGACAATACTCCACACAGTGTAACCCGTCCTCCAACTGCTATGACAGCCTGGTGGCTTGCACATCATTTTCAAGAGGGATGAATGTAGCTTTAGGAGCCTAAATCCAGGGAGTAGATTATAGAGGTGGGGCACACATAGTGCAGGCACAGTGAGGCCACACAGTGCTAGGACTGCAGAGAGGTGGGTTTTGACTCTATGAAAGTACCGGGAATGAATGTTCCCCTGATTAGATCTACTCAGAACTTCCTCAGGTCTGAAGAAATTTCCTGACGGGAAGGTTAGAAGCTACAAGATACCATTGAAGGGAGGAGAATTTCAGTAAATTAAACAAAGGTTAGAAGGAATCCTGGCTGTTGTTAATTACAAATCTAGCACTTAAGGACTTCCAAAATACACACTCAGTTGATCAAAGGAAAACTATTAAGTTCAGATAAGGCCTTCACAAACACTTGCTCAATCACCAAGTGTATGTGCATGCATATTCACTGAGGGACAAAAGGCAATTTCAGATGGAAGGAAATATAATAATAATAATAATAATAATAATAATAATAATAATAATAAATCAGCACTTACAATGTTTATTACTATGTACCTGGAAGTCTTCAAAACACATTTGTAGTAACTATTACAATCCTCACAGCAAACACACTAGATATTACTATTCCCATTTTACGGATGAAAAAGTACTAAGACATAGAAGGTGACATAACCTGATGAAGGTGACATAACCTGATGGATGGGTTTATTCACAGCCATTGCCTATAGAGAACACTTCAATCAGACATCCAGTCAGAATTCCTTGTATTGGGCCAGCGAGATAGCTCAGTGGTCTAAAGCGCTTGCTTAGGCAAGCTTAGGCAGTCACAGGGACTGCAGTTTGATCCCGGGCACCATGTGCTGCACCAGCCCCACCCCCAGGGCAAGCTGAGCCAGTCATAACATTAAAAAAATAAAATGTTATTTTTATAACCAATGGCTATCCTTGTATTAAAACATCACTTTCCGGGAGCATCCTGGAAAGAGAGTGTTTTCAGCTGCTCAGGTAAAGTTTAAGAGCAAACTTACCCCAAAGCATAAAACTACAAGTCATAAAATGTGACCATATGCTATACTGCTCCATTTTCTCCACTGAATTTTCCACAGACTCACAGTCTCTGACTCTGCAAAAGGCTGTAGAGGAGATGACGTGACCACACAAGCTGTCATAGCAGAGTATGACTTCCTCATCATTCCCAGTTAGTCCTACCCTTGAGAATAAGAAGAAAGATTCCACGTGGGCTCACTTTTAAAACACTTGCAAGAGGCATGCCAAAGGTGTCCTGACTCACCCCTGGCTGGTGGCCACCCCATGCCGTGTTCAGCTGCTGCATCAGCACAGCCTTAAACATCCTTTCATACCACAGCAGTGACCTCCCAAATATAGCAGAAGTCCTATTTTTAAAAAGGTTGAGATGAGCTTGCAGAAGGCCAGCAACATATGCCATCCACACTGTTTTATAATAACACAAAGCACATAATCAGCATGTCATTTGAATTGTGCTAATACCAAATAGCAACAACTACGGTAGCAAATAGATACTTCTGTGCAGCAAGGGTCTCCTCTGGCTAAGATTCTGCAAAACGTTTTCTTATATCCATTTTTTTCCATTTTTGTCGTCCTGGCAATAATCCTTCAAGGGAGCTTTAATCATTCCCATTTTATAGATGCAAGAACAGCCACGGAAAATTCAATAGGTTGCCCTGTGTTCACACAACCAGTGTGTTCACACAACCAGTGTCCTCACAGCTTCTGAGAACATGTCATTAAATGTCACTACAGTTGTACATTTCAGGGAATGAAATTTGGGCCACTAGAGGTTGATCCAAGGAGCAAAGAAGGCCTAATAGTAAATAAGTTATATTGCCAAGTTGTCACTACCACACCCCTTAGTCTGGAATCAGCCTACTACACTTCTCAGCACTCAGTTTCTCTCTCAATTTAGGGAGGAGGCTCAAGGGCTTCCAGAGTGGCACACAGGTTTAAATATAAGTGCTAAAATGATAGCATCTATAGAAAAACAAGAATGTCTTTGCGACATTTAGATAAGCAAAGATTCTTGTATTGCAACAACAAAATAAAAATTGGACCCATAAAAGAAAAAATAGGTATTATGTTCTATATCCAAGTATAAAACTTTGACACTTTAGAAAACAGCTTTAAGAAAATGTCAAGGGGCCCAGCGGGATCGCTCAGTGGTCTAAAGCCCCTGCTTGGGAAAGCTTGGGCGGCTTCAGGGACCTCGGTTCGATCCCCGGCACCACATGCTGCGCCAGCCCTGCCCCCGGGGTGGGCTGAGCCGGCCATAAAAATGAGTGAATAAACAAAGGTTCTGAAACAAAAAAATAAATAAATAATTTTTTTAAAAAAAAAATGTCAAAAACAAGCCATAAAGAAAGAGGAAAGTCTTCTTTGTCAGTCTACTTGTGTAGATTTGACAAATAACTCATATCCAGAATCCAGAACTCTCAGCTGGGTGTGGTGGTACACACCTGTAATCACAGCACACAAGAGGCTCAGGCAAAAGGATCACCATGAATTCGAGGCCAATCTGGACAGCTTAGTGAGCTAGAAATCAGCTTGAGCTACATTGTGAGACTGTCTCAGAAAGCAGAATTAAAAACCCAGAATATAGAATTCTTATAACTCAATCATGATACATGGAAATTCATTTTCAAAGTGGGAAACATATTTTAACAGACACTTCTCCAAAGACAGATATCAGTGGCTACAATCATGTAAAACAGTTCACAACAGCATTAGTTGAAATGCAAATTAAGTCTCTGAGCAGTAGCCATATTAGTTCTAGAAAGGCCAAAATTTAAGTTTCACTATTTCAGGTGTTGGCAAAGATATGGACCAAGTAGAACTTTTCTACATTGCTGATGAGACTGAAAAGATACAGGCTCTTTAGAAACCAGTTTTGCAGTTTCTTAGAGAGTTAAACATACACTCATTTTATTACTCAGTCATTGCACTTACTCAAATGAGGTGGAATACACATCTATAAAAGAACCAAAATAATCCACAGAAGCTTTTTTTATAATGACCAATGGCTATCAAGAACCCACGTTTCCATCAACAGAACAATGAATGAAGAAATGTTCATACAGCTTTAAAATGCAATACTAATCTGCAACTAAAAAGAACAAAATACTGAAGCATGTAACACCACATATGAGTCTCAAAATAATAATACTAGGATAGACTTGGTGATGCATGCCTGTGATTCCAGGACTGTGGAAGCTGAGTCAGAAGCATTGCTGTGACTTCAAGGCTAGCCTGGCCTGTGTAGAGAATACAAGAGCAGCCTGAATTACATAGCAATATCTTGTTACAAAAGCTAAATAATAATAATAATAATAATAATAATAATAATAATAATAATAATAAATACTGCAGAATAAAGGAAAACAGACAAAAGAAAATGTTCATATTATGGAATTCCATTTATATAACATTTGAGCACAATCTGTAGTGGCAAAAAGCAGACCATGGGTACCTGGGACTTGAGGTTAGGGTGGGTTTGGCTTCAAATGGACATAATAGAAATTAAGGTGGTAATAGAAATGTTACATATGTTCAATGCGGTGTTGACGCATACCATGTGTAAATATGTAAATTTGACAAAACCCTTTAAACTGGACTTTTAGAAGAGGCATTATACTTTATTCCTATTACACCACAATAAAGTTGATTTTGAGAAAATTACTTTTGACACGGGAGAGGAGCTCTGAGTACATGGAAAGAGACTTGGCATATGAGTTTCAGTAAGTGATGGAAGTGGCCTAACAGAAGGAGGTAAAAGCAAGCATCTCCAGCCCCAGGTGATAACCTGGCCTTGCCGCTTACCAGTCTGAGACAGTCAGCAATTCCCTGAGAATTAGACCAGAGAATTACTCTTTTTAATCTCAATCTTGGTCACTTGCCCATCACTGGGTCTTAATACCCAACACTCACAACTTCCAGCAGGAAAGCTTCATTTTTGCCTCAATTGTAGAAGTCTCAGTCCATGCTTGCTAGGCTGCAAGGTAGAGATAGCATGATTGCAGGAAGAGCTGAGTGGAGAAAAGCTGCTCATGTCATGGTAGTGAGGTAAGAGAGAGACGAAGGAAGAACCTAGGAGGAGATGTACTCTTCTAGGTCAGGTCCTCAGTAACCTGCCTCTTTGGAGAAGGCTCCACCTAACATCAAATTTAACAATGAACTCCATGATACAATCACCTTCCAAGCCCCACTTCTGAACACAAGAGGGTTATGGTGGATACTCTAGATGTAAACCATAAAACCCTCGGGTTAAATGCAATGGTCATGGTGGTAGATGTATTTCCAGCAGTGTCTTCCAGGGACAGCAGATCATGAATTCTGGCTGTCTTCAGACCTAAAGAAATCCAGTGTTACCCATTGATTTTTCACCATGAAACCTACTGTTCCTGCTGTCTACAAGCATCAGACCTCTTCGAAAGGGAAGGAAAGACTTCTGTGAGGCATTAGATTGGTACAAAGCAAGAGTTGCACTTGTAACTTCTTGCAGAAAGATCGTCTTTTCCAAGTGTGTGTGCAGTTTCTTACAAGAAGGTCAACCTATGTTCAAACATGGAAAACTTGCACCTGTCTGCCTATCTGCTGATTCTGACTGTGAAAGGGCCCTATTTCAAAGGCTCCTATTAGGAGTTGCATGCTACTCAGCCATTAAGTCATTCATCCATTCGCACACACACACACACACACACACACACACACACACACACACACACACACATCCCTGAGCACCTGTTTTGTGCCTCAATTTCTGCAGTGAACATGCATACCCCTGTGCCTGGGAGGGAGCCCACTGCCACTCAGGGTAGACTCCATAGGATGTTACTAGGCTCTCACAGCCTGGTGTGGTAAGTGCCAGTCTCCATCCACAGTCACTGTACCTCTTTGCTAGGTCTCTGGGGGCCTGCACACAAGACACTGCCATCCCGACAGAGGTCAGTCAAGTGTCTTTATCATGCTGCTAAGACCAGCTGTGCCTGCACCAGAGAAAGCCTAAAATATCTGGGGAAAAATGTACTTCCCTTAACCAGTGATTTACAAGTACATAATATTCCTTAAGTGTAATGTCTAAATATGCATACATAGGACAGTTCTCTGTGTGGCAGAATAGTGAAGTATAAGTACGACCTTGTGAAGTGCTCCCCTCTGGAACCAATGCAAAGTCACAACCCCTCTGGGGGACTTCATTTCATGCACCATGACTTTGCTTACTACCCTTATGTCCCATGCTTCTTCACTCCTCTACTGGTTATTCCTGGAAATATTTCCTAGTACATCACTTTCCCAGGAATCTTCTGAAAAATACAATATAAGACTTTCTCCATCTGTGGAACACAGAAGTGGGGCTGTGGAGGTCGTGCAGCGGGACATTAGAGTCAGAGAACCTTCTCAGGAAGAACAGCATTTTTGTGCACCTGTATGAATATGTATGTATGTGTACATGCACCTGTCTGTGTGCGATGGGTGGAGCTGGAAGAGAAGAATTGAAAGCAGAGCAAACAAGGTCCCAAGCTGTGGTCTATTTCACATATGCCAAAACATGAGGAAACATTGTAAAGGGTCCCAGGGTATGGAAGGGCTGAAGGTCAAGATCTTCATTAAGATCTTTAAGGAAATAGGAAACTATTTGTAGAGATGTGACCCCGTCTACTCTTAAGGAAGATCTCTGTTTACAATAGGAAGAACATGCCTGAGAAAAACAGAACAAAAGTCTAAAAGCAGGTAAGAGGCTGGCATAGACATATAGACCATTTCTAAAAAGGGACAAATACTAAAGGTGGAGTGGAAACCATGTATATATTGAAGAAATGTTCCACAATTACCATCAACACTCGAGTTTTGATTGATCGAATGCTTTATGACACAGGGCAAGGTAAGAAATCAAAGGGAGCAGAAAAGGTTACTAGACAAAGTTACAGGTCCAAATTCCAAGGAAGCAGATACTGATTTGCAGTTTTGTATGCAGGAAGTTTACTAAGAAGTGAACTCTGGATTGGTCTTTGCTGAGGGAAAGGAAGGAAGTGATACAGGGCAGAGTGAGAAACTGAACTGTGATGAGAAGAGAAAAAACAAAACAGTGGTAAGCAGTTCCCATACAGACATATAGAGTACCCAACTCCTTCTGGCTGAGCCACCGCTAAAGCTACTGAGGAACTGAATCCTGGTTGTCCTGCAGAAATTCTGAGCTCCTTCATTCTAAAACTGCATGCTGTTACAAATCAAATATCAAAGGAAAAGAAATCTCATTGTCAATTGTTGAAAAGTAGTCTGGATAATTAGGACGCTTTTCTCAGGAACCACAATGGAAAGCAGATATTTAATCATTCCTGGCTCCAGAGATGGATTCAAAGTATATAAAGAAGGCCAGGCCACTTGCCTTTATGCAACAAGAATGCCTCAATTAAAATGCCATCCTGCTTGAAGAGGCAAAAAGAAAAAAACAGCCCCTTCAGCTGTACTTTTGCACTGGGCTTTTACATGTAAATCAAGGGGTGCAAATGTCATCTTTCATCAGTCAGAAGTGTCAAAAGCCCAAAGGTCTGCAGCTATTACTCCACAGTATTTACTCATTGACCATTTAAGCATCTTATCAAGTTCCTTCCGGAAAACAAGTCTTTGAGTCCAAGTTGTAAGTTCAGCCACTTGAAATATTTGGCTTGAGTGGAGCCATGAAGTCTCAAAAGGAACTCTAGTGTAAAAGGGTTTCTTCAAGGCTGGGCTGTGTTGGTTTTTGTGGTTGTTACTGTGGTTGCTGGGTTTGTGCTTGCTTGCTCTTTAAAATACCTCCTACTGTGAACAAATTGCCCTTGGGCAAGGAGATGGCAACTTCAAGGAAGAAAACACAGCGCACACACATCTAAGGAAAGGTTGTGAAGAACCAGGGAGCCTTGGAATAGTCCGGAAATGAGCAGGGCTAACAACAGTTCCTGTATACAGTGGATGCTTGGTAAGCTGTGTGTTGCTGGTGGCTGCAGCCGACATTCCGTAGGTAAAAGTCATTGTGGCCATTTCCTCACACATGGGAAAACTGGATGGGCTCATATGGCTGACATGTTTATTCACGTCTTTACTGGAATGTGAAATCCTTAAGTGTAGATATTATAATCCTTATGTCTTCCTCACCTATGACCTTATTTTAACCCAATCACATGCATGTGTACTCCAGATTTTACCCTAGATTGTTCTGTTAACCAGTTTTAGAAAATCAGGTTAAAAGAGGGAGGTTATCTCAGGTTAAAATAAGAGGTCAGAGCTCTTCATTGTTCGATTGCCTTTCTACTGATGAAGGCTCTCAAACGAATTACCAAGTTACTTGCAGTCACAGTTTTTCCAGCCACAAAATGGATAAATCGTCCCCTGTTTACAAAGCGCTCTGGTAAGACAACTACAAATACAATCATGTTTATCAAGTGATACCTCTCAACTAGAATAAAAATTAAACCATGACATTTTGGATAAAACTCAGTATTTTGTTAGTCAAATTCCATTGAAATTACACTTAGATGCATTAACTTAATTTAAGAACTAGTGGCAAATTATATTACTATTTGACACATAACTGCTCTGCATAATTATTCAATCAGAGCTCTCCTGAAACAAATTAATGCTGAAGCAACCTATTTTTTTAAATTTGAAATAGTTGAAGATTATAGAAAAGTATCAAGAATAATATAATGAACACCCTATACCTGCCATCTAGCTTTGCTGAACATTCACATTTTACCATATTTTCTTTATGTTTTCCTGAGAAAAGAAGTATTAGAGATTCAAATGAAGCTCCCTGCAATATCCATCTTTATCATATTTCTTTCCTTCTTTTTCTAGGAACAAAGACTAAGCAAAGATGAGATAGGTGTCCCATGTCACATCACCTCAGCCCGCCTTTGGTTTCAGCCACCTGGGCTCCACTTGACCTCTGGGACACAGGTCAAGTCTCTGAAGAAGCTGTCCACAAAACTCTCAATAGTACATTCCAGGCAGAGGCAGGAGGGTCACTGAAAGCCTTAAGCCAGCCTGGGCTACAGACTGAGTTCAAGTCCAGCCTGAACTGCATAGCAAGAACCTGCCACAAATCAAACAAAAATAAAATAAAAGTAAAAGAAAAAGACAGGAGAAATACATTCATTGCTTACCTGAAAGAAGTGTGGAGAGGCCGGGCATGGTGGCTCACGCCTGTAATCCCAGCACTTGGGAGGCTGAGGCAGGAGGATTGGTGCGAGTTCGAGACCAGCCTGGGCTACAAAAGTGAGCGCAGGACCAGCCTCAACTGCATAGTGAGACCCTGTCTCAAAAAGACAAAAAAAAAAAAAAAAAAAAAAAAAAAAAAAAAAAAAAAAAAAAAAAAGAAGTGTGGAGAAATGAAAATCTTTGACGGAAGCATGTACCTATAAGGAGAGATACAGAGTATAGTCATCCTTTATTGGTTCTCAGACACTGCCTCCCATAGACACCACAGTCTTCAGATATTCAGATCATCTTAGTTACTTGCTCATAGCTGAGATACAATACCTGACACCCACAACTTAAGGAAAGAAATATTCATTTTGGCTCACAGTTTATAGAGATTTCAGTCCACAGTTGGCCAGCTACAAGGCTGGGCAGCATGGCAGAAAGGCATGGAGAAAAGGCTTGCTCATAGCATGGCAGACAGAAAACATAGAAGCATTAAAGGGAAGAAGGGAGAAAGAGTCTTCTCAGTCACATCCCCAGTGAGCCACCTCCTACTACAAGGCTTCATCACCCAAGTCACACTGAATTATGAACTCTTCAGTGATCATCCACCTTCATGATCCAGTTGCTCCCCCAAGATCCACCTATGCAAGGACATGTAGATATAAACCAGAACACATATAAAATAGCATATTATTATTATTGTTATTTAACCTATATACATCTTGCTGTACATTTCAGATCACCTCTGGATGATTTGCACTATCTGATACAAGTGAAATAATGTTAGCCTTCATTGCTTAAGGAATAATGAAAAGGTAGAGATGTCTATGCATGTTCTACAAAGATGTACATGTCCTAGGCCTAAATGTGAGTGAGACTTGAGGGAAATGACTCTCAATGAGTTCTGGAAAGACAGAGGCCCTATGCAGTGGTGGCAGGCTGCACCAGGTGCATCTGCATGTTGCTTCACTTACATGCATTCAGCATAGTGCTAAGCACACAGTAAATTCGTTTCACATTTTGGAACATTCTGGAATTGAGTACTCTATGTAATGTTGGTTGACTCAGTGAGTTCAGAATATGCACAGATGGAACCAATAGTATATATAAAGTCTTTATCTTAACATGTTTTCCCTGTGGAGTTGAGCCCTTTTGTCTACAGCAGAGACCTCAATACAGCACCCTTCTTTGGTTTCTTTAATTTCTTTTTTGTCTCACACTACTCCCCATAAACACTGTGAGCCAAAGTGTCTTCAGCTCAGCTGTGGGGACACTCAATCTAAGACATATTCTCCTATAATTTTATGTGGATCACAGGCAGTCATGGTTTAATATTTTAATCATGTGTACTTGTGTGTATTCAGATACATAGTATTCCTTTACATGTTTTAAATTTTTATAAATTGCTGTCATACTATACTTTGTTTTTCCATTTGTGACTTATTTACTCATTTTGTGGTTTTCTAGTATATGGACAACTATATTGTATCCAACTCACTAAACTATATGTTGTCTTTTAAAATTCATAGCACATTAATATTGAAAGGAACTTTTCAAATTGAAAAATTCAGTGCAGACTAAATTTTTAAATTAGGTGCAAATGTTTATATACATGGAAGACTGACAACAATATTTTAGAAAAAGTACTAATTTCCTGGGGTTGGGGATTACCTTGTGAGTGCTGCACTGACTGTAATTGTGATGCCCTCATAACACAATCTTGCATCAGTAGTAGAGGCCTCAAACATTATGTGATTTTTACATATATGACTTTAATCAAAACTCTCAAGTCGGTAGGACTATGACTTATGTAGTTCCCAAACATGTCCAACTCAGTGCATGGTATATAGTAGGCACTCAATAAATATTTGTCAAATGAATGAAAGGCAGTCTGTCTTAGTCATCAGAAAATTGAGGCCCCCAAAGACAAAAGCATCAAGTACACGCAACTAATAAACAGTGGAGCTGGAAGTAAAGCTTAGATCTCAAAGCCAAAATTTGACTTAGAGTATTTTGAAATCCATATAATATGTTTTGTTGAGGAACTCGTATAATTGACAGTTACATCAGTATGAGTACAATAATTTCTGTTCTTTAAGAACCAGTTTATCACCGCAAGAGAATAGAACGTTCTCCTTTGGCATAGAATGCTGACGGGCCCGGCGGGATGGCTCAGTGGTCTAAAGCGCCTGCTTGGGAAAGCTTTGGCAGCTTCAGGGACCGCGGTTCGATCCCCAGAACCACATGCTGCGCCAGCTCTGCCCTCAGGGCAGGCTGAGCCAGCCATAAAAATGAGTGAATGAACAAGCAAAGGTTCTGAAACAAGAAAAAAATAAATAAAAAAAATTCTTTAACATAGAATGCTGGCAAAATTTAGAGTATTAGTAAGTCTTCATGGAAAAGAAACTGTTCTCTGCTTTTTTATCTTTTAAATTTAAATATAACTTAGATATAGTAAACTGAAAAAAATCATGATTCCATGCAATTCTATATTTGTTCACCACCACATTAAGACAAAGAATATTTCACCAATCTTAAAATTGCCTTCATGCCCTTAGTAAATATTCCCATTTGAAAGATAATCACAGCCATATTAAGCTTTAACTGCCCCCGCTATAGTATAATAACATCACTGATCTTCTGTTCTGGATGTTTAACAACTAAAGTTTGCAGACCAAAAATTAGACAGATAGATGGGTTGAAAAGATAGCCAATATTTTGGCCCTAGCCCGTAGAGATCAGTGAGGACTCAGAATGTAAGAGACACTGTTTTGTGACATCCTGTAACTAATTGGTGTCCCAAATTTTCTGATCAAGGAGATTATGGGGCAAAGAAGGAAAATGATTGACGATATATAGAGTGCCTAAGGAGAGTCACCTAGAGAGAAAAAAATTCTCTCAAGCTTTCACAGAGAGCAAATAGGTCAAATGATAGCCGTGACTCATCCAGATGGCTGACGCTGACAGAAGATCTATATGGTGCTGTATATTGTTCCAGCATAAATTCTAACGGGATTTGACTGATCTTATCAGACAGCACAAGTCACATTTTTAGTTATATAGGTCTTATTTTATCCTGGTCTGAACCATCCAGCAGAAAAGTGTAACCACAAGGTATAAAAATTAAAGCTATATTAGTAATATACTGAGCGGTAAAAGAAAGACTCAAGTCAACAACTTTGGACAATTGTCAGTTATGCTGATAACCCATTATTATTATGGACTACTGGACCATATTGGGTTATTTTGCTGAATTCAAATACCTCAAATGTTTGGTTTGACTAGCATCAAGTATGAAAAGGTCCTTTAAAGAATTCTCCAAATGTAGCTTCTCTATCAGCAATGGAATACCCATCTCTCACAAAACAAAACAAAAAAGGGAGATACAAGTAAAGGACTATTTTGTTACATATACATATATACATATAGTTATAGTTATATAGTTATATTATATATAATAGGATATATAGCTACTTTCTCTTAGTTCAATGAGATGAAAGATTTCTACTAATATTGTTTAGACAAGATATCATGTCTGCATCTTGTTCTCTGAATAACTACTACAAAGAAAAAAATATGTAATGTATCAATTATGATAACTGCCCTACTAAACTGTTTTGTTTTTCCTTGAAGCCTGATTTTATTTTATTGTTTTAAGAATTCATTTTTTTGTTTTTCTTTTTAAAATGCATTTTAATGAGAAAAAAAGATAAAATAGCAATGAAACAAGTTTTTAGAATGGTTTCAATTAATACCATACATATTGTTGTCTTTATAGTAGTTATTCAGAGGAAAAGGTGCAGACCTGGTATCTTGTCTAAGCAGTATTACTACAAACTTTAATTCTCAATGGATTAAGACAAAGTAGCTATATATCCGTCTATATACATCTATATGTATATATCTTTTTAAAATTTCTAATACGAGGAGAAAATATCATACCATGTCTTATATGAGATACAGTATGAATCATAAAGTAAAAAGTATAATTAAACAATATTGAGAAAATTAATTAAACATTAATTAATTAATTAAATATTTCAAAACAATATTCCAAAATTCAAATCAAATCATGATTCCAACTTAGAGGCCACAATGTTGTGTATCATATGTATGAATCTGTAATCAATTCAGAGTACTCGCATAGTATTTGAATAGGTTAGTATATACAAAAATATCAACTAAGAAAGTTTCCCTGGTAGTAAAGAATTGCAAACAATAAAACATAACATAAATACTGGAATCGCAAAATATATTACCAGAACTTCTAACATTTTGGGGATAGAGTACCACAAAAAGTTCTAGTACATCGTGTACATGGACAGTGTCCATGTTGCTTACTGGTGGCCAAGTGTCATTTGTGAGACTGAGCTACTGCTATTTCCTTGATATCCACCCTGTAGACCCAGACAGAATCACGAACTGTAGGATGCAGGAGAAGTCCATTTGTAGAACATGCTCATGGACATATTCTGCTGCTATATATAAAAGAATAGTTGAAAGACCACTTTGTATCTCTATTTCTCCTGTGTTTAATTATTTGCCCTGTTTGGTGGGTTCTTTCCATTCTCCTTCATGGAGTTATGGCCATTTTGATCCTTCTCTGGAACATCTTTTAGTAAACTATTCAGGGTTGGCTTTGTCATCATCAAATTTTTTAGTTGTGCTTTGTCCTGGAAGTATTTCACTTCTCCACTGAATTTGAAAGGGAGTTTTGCAGGGTATAGCAGTCTGGGCTGGAATTTATTTTCTTGCAAGACATGAAGTACTTTGCTCCATGCCCTTCTTGACTTGATGGATGTAAAGAGAAATCTGATGTTATTCTAATGGGTTTTCCTTTAAATCTGACCTGTTTCTTTTCTCTAGCAGCTTTTACTATACTGTTTCTGTGCTGAATTTCTGGGATCTTGATTATTATATGTCTGGATGTGGTTTTAATTGGGTTGATGTTATTTGGAGTTTTATATACTTCAGTTACTGAATGTCAAATTGTTTCCCCATATTTGGAAAGTTTTCTGCTATTACTTCTTCCAATATCCTTTTTATATCATTTGTACATACTCCTTTCTCACTGATGCCTATTAGTCTTATATAGTTCATCTTTGCATCATCTTGCAGATGCTGAATTATTTTTTCTTCTATCCTAGTTGTTATTAGATCTTTTCATACTTCTTCACTAGCTACAGTGGTGTCTTTAAGGTCTGAAAGTAACTATTTTCACTTTTGTTGAAGTAGTTTTGCCAGCTTGTGATTGAGGTTTTAAGTTCCTGTATAGCACTTTGAATCTGCTTCATACATTTCTATTGCTTTCCTATATTGTTCATTCCGGGATTCCATCATTTTTCTATTCTCATCTTTTTTTATCATTGTCTTTAGAAGCACTTAGAACTTCTTTTAATATAGGTATTATTTCTTTTTTTTACTTCAGAAATTATTTTTAATCTAATTTCCTCTGTGCTTTTCTGCAGTTGCTATTTTTCAGAGATTTACTTTACTTCAGATGCTATTATTTCAGAGATTTCAGGTGTGTGATTTCCAATTTCTTCTATGCTATTGACACCTCTGTTTGTTCTGGATGGGCTTGGGACCCGAGAGCACATTTTGCTCCTTCTCTTTGTCATTTTGTATAGCCCTCCCTTCTGACTTTTGGTTAAGAGCTTTGGTAGAGTTCTTACCTTAGCACCAGGTGTAGATCTACCAAGTTCAAAGTCATCCAGGTGGGTGTGGCTTGGGTCTGGCCTCTGAGCTCCATTTCTTCCTGTTGCAATGCTTGGAGGCAAACCTGCTGTGCTACTCTGGCAAGATGTTCTGCTCCTGGATCTTCCGGGGGGGTCTTGTCTCTAGTCTCGCTGCAGGGAGTTCTGCAGCAGTTTTCCACACGGATGCACTGGACCTGGTTGCTCAGTTAAATGAGTTTTTGTTGACCCAGGGAGGTCTCACTCACACAGCAGGCCTGTTTGCTCAGTCAAACGAGTTTCCAGCAGGCCCTGAGTGGTCTACATCACATGCTGGGCCTGGTTACTGGGTCGAAAGAGTTTCTGGTGGGCCCAGAAAAGTCTCATTCATGCCTACTATCCTATTTTGAAATTGTTTCATTGTGATTTTATCTTTTTTATCATTAAAACAAAATTTAAAAAGATAATCATTACTCATATTTCTTTCACTACAGATTGTTTTTGCTATTTAGGGCTTTCCTATAAATGGAATTATACAGCATCTACCTTTTGGTACCTATTCTTTCACTTAATGTTATGCTTATGGACATATCAATGCTGTGTAATAAATTAGTAATGACTACTTTTTCATTGCTATATGATATTCTATAGTGTAAATACATGATTTTTTACTTATCATTCTGCTATTATCAGATATTATAGAACACTTCCAGTTTGTGGGTATAAAAGTTCCATGAAGATTCTTAAACATATCTTCTGAAGGATATAAGAACTCCTATGAATGTTGGATATATAAACAGCTGTGAATGTTGGGTGCATACACAGGGGTGGATTGCCAATTCTATTCATAGGATTAATGCAGGTTCCATCAACATAAATGTTTTACTTGGGAAAAACTGCTAAGGGTTTTCCTCACCTAAAAAGCTTGGCAGAGCACAGCTCATGTTGCTAGATGGTTTCATATTGCACCAAAATCTGTCATTGGAAAGGACCTTAAAGAGAAAATTTCCAACCTCCCACATGATAAATGTGCCCTTCATTATTTTGTCTATAGTTGACCAGAGCTGGGACACCTTCAGCGAGGAGCAGTCACTATTTCCAGTGCATATGGAAAACTACTCATTTCATGGTTTCCATCCTCTCTTCCTTTTAAATCTCCCTTGCCTCCAATAGGAATATATTCATTTGGCTGTGTTTCAGCCTCAAAGTCCTAAACTAGAGTTGGCTCAGATCAGACCTAAGTGTGTCTCTATGCGAAAGTGAATTAAGCAACACTACAGCTTCCATCAGTAATGACGGAGATGATGTGGAAATGAAGCAAAGGTGTTGCATGACGACATGTTAGGAAAGTGAAAGATTTCAGGCAACTATTGGTCATCTCCTTATTGGTTCTACATGTCAAAAACTCTAAACACTTTTGAAGTCCTTGGCAATGGTCCAGCTCAAAATTAATAGAAACCCTGAATTATTTCCAAACCTCTGTTTAAACACATGCAAGGAAAAGAATTTCACTTAACCTGAGTCTACCCTACAGTCATGCAGATCCATTTGTTACACAGTTCTTCCTTCCTTTTAGCTTGAACTTGGCTTCTTTAAATTTTCATTTATTTGTCCTTATTTCACACACAAGGACGACTGAAAAGAAGTTTGGCCCTTTTTTTTCGTTCCATCCATCTGCAAATGATAAAAGAGCCCTTTCAGCACCAGAGAAAGCTTTTATTCCAAAAGTAAATTTAAGAAGTTTGGAAGTAGCAGTTAGGATTTAGCAGAGGTAAACATTACTTCTTGGCTTAGTTTTTTTGGGAGAAGGGGTAGAGAGTCTACAGGGTGTTCAGAGTCTCACTACTAGATCAAACTCATAGTGATCCACCTGTTTATAGCTTCCCAAGAGCTGGAATTATAGTCATGAGCCACCATGCCCAGTCTCCATCAGTATCAGTGCACTCCAGGAATGAGGCTGGCAAGGCAAGCCCAGGGATCGAAACCCCAGCCCCTTGGCCTGCTTCCAGGCACTTTAATCTGCTGAGCTATTTGGCTGGCCCCTTGGCTTAATTTTTATAATTTGTGGTTTCTTAGTAGAATCCTGCTGTTGTTCACTCTGTTTGGCTTCTCTGATCACTGAAGGAGAGATGTTGAGCTTTGTGATGTTTATTAAGGCTAATGTGTCATCTTTCCTCTGGTTACGCACTGCTCTTGTACCCTAGAAGTTGATAAGGGCACAGCCTGGCCTAGGTCTTGAGCTGTCTGGGATAATCGGGTTGGTACTATGGTATCTGGTAATGTAAACCAAGCACAACTTTTATGGTCAAATTAGCTTGTTTAAAATTGGTTTTCTAGTATAAGATTGCTTTGGACCTTAGTTTGATTAAATGAAAAGCATATAGCTGTACTACTCAATTAAAAAGAATATTCTAATTAGTTATGTTCATATATATGAAATACCTAACACTGTGTTAAATAGATTAAAAATGTTCAGTGCTGTTCTTGTACCTCCCATTGCTAATGACAGTTACTCTTGAAATCATGGATATTCAGTCATGGAAAGGAACTTCAATATGGCAACATAGGGAGAGCCCAGTTTGCTGAATTTAACACTGAATCCACATAAAACTACCCAAAAGACACCATAAGGTCCCCAGAGTCAGTTTTCCATCACCAGAGTCAACTCCACCAGAGTTGACCCAGTTTCTTTGTCTACCTAATAATACCGCCAGAAACCCTCAAAGTTTTAAGTGTATTTTATATGAAAAAACATTTTATATCTTTAATGGTGTGAAGTCTTCTGAAATTGTCATAGAGCCATGTATATTCAGCAACCTTTATTTATCAACTAAATATATCTACAAGAGGAGACATTTTTAAAGGCCCACAGGCCTGATAACTGTGCTCACAAACTAAGTAAGACAGGGCCAGACTGTGAGGGTAGCTAAAGGTCACGCTTCGATGTGTGACACCACTGCCATGGTGGCTCTGCCAACTGTCTGGCTGGCTGGAGCTGGTCCTGACTCCTGCCATGCAGTGGGTAGCTTGACAGCTACGAACATGTGACAAGGCACAGTTGAGATTATGATAATCAGCCCATTCTCAGAATACCTTAAAATGTTTCATTGCACCCCAACTGAAAAGCTTTCAGCTAAATGCAACAGGCTTGATGGTAAGTACCGTAGTTTGGCATGATGTCAACCCAGTCTGTAATCCATTTATTCAATCAGCAAACATTTACTGAATTTCCACTCCCTGTATCAGCTGTGATGGAGGAACTGGAAAACAAATCAGGTGGCCTGCAGAGCCTGTGGGGTCTGTATTTCTGTCCTCAGTCCCATGGTGAACTGTCCATCTGAGAACAGCCCCCATTGCAAGCCCCTTCCAACAGGGCACACCCTGAAGCACAGAACCCTACAGTCTCTTTGAGGACACAAACCTAGGTTTGTCCACTGTACAGTCCTAGCCTTTTGTCAGGTATTATTTCCTCCTTAGCCTGAACAGCAGAACAAGGTAAGTCTAGATGCTGCTAACGTGACCTTGTTTTCTTTACCATACGATCTCGCCAGTGCTGAGCCAAATCTATTAACCTGTGAGGTCCTTTATCTAAGCAATTAATTCACAGGGAGGGCATTTGTTTGTTCCACTAATCCAGGCTTTTCCTCAAAAGGGGAGCCAGAATGAAACCAAACCAAACCACGTATATGTCAGCTATTAAAATGAACGAAGGGACTGCAGGCAGAATGAGAGAGGAAAGGCGGGAGCAGGCAGTGCAAGAGACATGCAGCTGCGTGTCAGCACCGTAACAGCTGCGTGTCAGCACCATAACAAGAAGAGGAGCAGAATCAGTGTCCTGCTGCAGACTACACAATCCTGCTGATTTGAGCCTGAGCTTAAGCAAGCCTGACAAAGCGGTTCATCAAACCAGAGGCAAACCCCACATCTATTGGATCTCATTAATTCCCAGACTGGTTTATTGTGGATCCCAATCAATGCCACCTACCATGTGCACTTCTGTCTCTCCACACTTGCCATCCATCTATTGGTGGCCTGATTCTGTTCCCGGAAATAATGTCATTGCTCCTGTCATACTGACTACTGACCGTTGAGAATACCAAAAACTATGGGTGGGGTATGGGAAAGCAACTGGTGGATGTTATTTACTAAAAGCCTTTCTATTTTTAATTTCTTAAAAATATTCCATGCTAAAGTTTCCTTTCTGTCACTCTCACCCTTTGTGATATTTTTAGACTGTGCAAGCTCTTCAGAATGAGCATCTAGCTTGCTGGGCACTGCAAATAGATTTTCTCTTTACCTGTCAGTCATGCTGTACTACAGGCCATGAGTCATGTGGAGAGCTGGTCCTTTCACTCCAGCCTTTTACATGGGCTTTGCTTCTGTGTGCTGCTAATCTGTCTAGAAATCAAAGGCACATCAGATTCAAAGGGGAGGCCCTGGTCTACAGTGGCCTGCCAGGGTTATTATGAAGGCCCATCCATCCTGCATTGAATGCTTGCTGGGAGCAACTGGCAGCAGACAAGGGACAGCCAGAGATCAGGGATCTGAACAGGGAAAGGCGATTTGGGTGAGAGTAGGGTGGGAAGGGGCACAAGGGATCAAGACTTGAAACAGGAAAGCACCCTGGGGATGCTGCAGTCATGACTGTTTTTGGACAAGGACAGACACAAGTCTTATCAGAGATGCTGTGCAGGGGAGACCAAAGGTCCACCCAGCCCGGGATCTCCTCTGTCAGGAGTAGCTCAGGAGCTTCTGTGGGCAAGAGAGAGGGGTGGAGACAGCTGGTGAGCCATTCTCCTTCGTGTCATCCTCCCCATCACTCCTGCAGGTCCAGAGTGAGGTCTTGTAGCTTTCTGGCCATCCCTAAAATGCTGCCAGAAGCACATAGACTATAGAATCTACTAGGGCAGTGTTTCTGGAAGTGTGATCCTCACACCAGGAGCACCAGCATCACTTTGTATAAGAACAGCTTCTCACTCTCCACCCAAGGCCTGCGCACACAGATGCTCTAGGAGTGTGGCTGGCGCTCTGAGTCCTAACAATTTCCCAGAATACTCTGATCCATGTTCTAGTTTCACAATCACTGTATTAGGAAAAATAAGGCAACAACATCTACTGAAGGGTCAGTAGGAAAAAAATTTAAATATGTAAGGAAATGAGACAGATTTCATGGTTACTTCTCATATAAATGTTTCTCAAGTGAAAATGAATGCAAGGAATACCATCCAATCATTAAATGTAAAATAGTCATGGAGCAGAGGGAAAATACTTTAATTACTATATTCACGAGGCACTATTTGATGTTTTCCTTGGGGTGTGAGAGGTGAATCTTCAGACTCTTTGTAGTCATTTGAGACTAGTGCATGGTGCTTTACGGAGAAAACACCCTCAAAGACCTTCCATGGCTGAAATTGCTGAATCCTTTTCCCCCAAAACAGGCTGTATTGGAAAAGTCATACACATATGTTACAGTGATTACTAATGTCTCTAAAAGAAAATCTCACCAAGATAATTTTTAAATTAAACTTCTTGGCCATTCAGTGAAGTAAAATAAAATGGAAGGCTTTTCTTCCCTCAGCTCATGGCCTTTATTGTTTACTGAGGAAACGGAAGTCATCCAAAGTGAGACACCACAGCAGCCGACTATCAGTTCTTTTCACCTCCCCTCATCTCCTCCCTCTGCCTCATTCCCTTGTGAGAGATCTTCCTGTGAGGCCTTTAAGGCTAATCCTTCCCTTTGTAACCTAAAATCCCATCAGCTCTCACCTGTGCCATGATGTTTCTCCCACAGTCACCAGTTTCTCCACAGAAAGCGTAGATCCACCTGCACAGAAACATACTGCACTATCACCCACTTTAACAGTCTCTTCTGACTCCACTGCTGCTCCTATTTGCCATTCTTCTTCCTCGTTCCCCTTTATAGCCAAACTAGAATAGGCTAACTATCACTGCTTTCTTTTTGCCTAGTCTTGTGAATTCTGTTGTAGTTGGGCTGCCAGCCTCAGCCACTCCTCTGAAAATATCCTCTCTCTGGTCACTGGCAGCAAAATTCTAGTTGACCCTCCATCTCACCTAACTCAGTGTCTCATCAGCATTTGACATAGTTCTCAACTTAATGGTATCTCCTTCGCTGTCTCCTCCCTGAATTCACCTCATTTCCTTCTATTCTAACATTTGGAATGACCCAGAGCACTCCTTGTGCCTCTTGTCTGCTCTGGTTCCACAGCTTGCCTAGGTGAGCTCATCTAGTCCCACAACTTTAAATACAATCTTCCAGGAAAGCAAACCATCAAAGTACAGCTACTTCTTACTATCTCCATGCCACTGCCCTGACCTAAGGCCCATCATCCTTTACTTGGATTATTACAGTAGTGTCCAACACTATCCTGTTGGGCTTTTCTTTTTGAAATTGCTTCTTTTGAAAGGCAAGACAGATAATGGTCCTTCTCTATTTATTACCATCTCAAGCTACCCTAACTTGAATACAATAAAATGAAGATCTATACCTGGACTTGGAAAGCCCTGAATGACCCTTCCCTGGCTTGTTCTGAGACCTCTTTTTCCCTCAATTATTCGATCACTCTTGGGCTCCAAATCCTCTGAAGTTCTCGATTGGCCTTCAACCCTCCAAGCTCCTCCCACCGCAAGGTCTTTGCGCATGCTGTTGTTTCTTTGCTTAGAACATTTTTTCTCCTGTTATCTAAATTTGTACTACTTTTCATTCACTCACATCTCTGTTTACTTTATCACTGAGATATTCTAAGATCTGCCTAAAGTCACCAATTTATTCTGAATCCACTCAGCTTCCACGATCTGTCCTTTCACCTTACAATATTTTTTCATAGCACCTATTCCTGCTTGACGCATTATACATTCGCTTGCTCATTGCAGGCCTCCTTCATATAGCATATAATCTCCACGTTCCCCTAGTGCCTCAGTCACTTTCCTCTCACTAGTCCAGAGTACCTGACACCCACAACTTAAAGAACAGAGCTTTATTTGTCTCAGTAGACTTAGCCCAAAGTTAACTGGCTCCAAAGCAGAAGTGTATGGTGGTAGGACATTGTGGAGGAAAGCTATTCATCCCATAGCAGCCAGGAATCAGAGTATGAAGGGACCAGTTGGGGACAAGAGCACATCCTTCCAGGCCACACTCCCAATGATGCACCTCCAATAATATCGAAACTCCCAACACCACAGTGAGCTACTGAGCTCCAGAGGTGCCTTAGTTTATAGATTTTATTCTTTCAATGATGAAACCAATTGGACAAGAACCAAATCAAATTAAATTATTAGGTTCAATATTGACAATATGGGAAAATTTGATTCTGTTCTTATTCCATTCAGTTTCCAACCAGAATCATATAAAGATTTAAGGATGAATCCACTGATCACTGTAACACCCCCATAAACTACTCACCTGCTAAACATTTGAGGCTTTGGGTGAGGTGCTAGACCTAAAACTAAGATGTAACACTGGAACAATGCCTGACCCACAGTACGCTTCCATTAACATTTTGTTTAATGAATTGATCAATAAATGAGCCAAAGTTTCTTACACAATATGTCTCACAAAAGGAAAAGGTGAATGTGGGAAACTGCACTTTCAGAGAGCATTTACCAGTTCATTGGAGAATTCCACATACTTTCTGGCTAGGTATGGATTTGATTTCAGTGATGTGTGACGATCTTCATTCTTCAGTTGACAGCAGAACCTTCAATGCAGCTTAAAATACAAAGTTCCAGGATCTCCCCTAAGGAAATGCTGGTTTGGGAAGTCAACGCTGAGGATCTAAAGAGTAGATTCTTAAGAGTGTCAGCATGGGTTCAGCATGGAACCTAGATCCGTGTTGTCGGTCCAAATCTTAATGTGAAGGTGATAATCATAGCCCTATCTCATAAAATTGTACTACAATGGTACCTCCGTGTACAAACTTAATCTGTTTTAAGAGTTTGGGGAAGATGATTGCATTTGTGTTTTTGTGGGTTGGATGGTGATTGTCATGTTTATCAACTGATGTGGAGTTTGTGAATAGTAGCCAAATTTTTTTGAATATTTTTTTACCAGCCAAATTGTTTACAAACAGAAGTGTTCTTCAACCTATGAACCCTCAATCCATGCACACAGATGTTTGGTCATGTTCTTGCACACATGCATATGTACACACAGCACATTCCTCTTTCACTGCAATCTATCAGTAGAATGTGCAATGCTTTTACCCAAAGAATCCATGAGATTTTATAATGTAGATGGTATAACCAGGAAGATAAAAACCAGAGCATACTTCTGAGGGAACAGTTAAAACTCCTCAGCCCATCTTTAAAAGGAGCTCTGGTGTAGAAGAAGCACTTAATCATGGCTCCAAAGTCTCAGCTTGGCATTCTTGAATGGCTATTTACAAAGTCTGTCCCTTTTAAAGCATTTCTCAATCTCTCCAAGCTTCAGCTCCCTCATCTGAAAAGTGGGAACTGTGGTGCCTAATTTCCCTCCTTCATAAGGAGAAACAAATAAGATAATGAAAAGGAAAGAGACATCACAGTACACCGCTCAGTATGCCTTTACACATTCAAGCTAGTGTGGTTCAGACCATGGAGATTCAATAGCCACAAACTTCAGCATGCGAAAGTGTAATTTGAAGGGGTTGGCTAGACAGCTCAGCAGATTAAAGCACCTGCTTAGACAGATTCAGGCATTGGGATTCTATCCCAGCGTGCTGTACCCAGCCGGTGCCCAGGATACACTGATAGGGTCACTGAGACTGGGAGTGGTGGCATGTGCCTATAATCCTAGTGCTTGGAAGGCTGAAAACAGGAGAATCACTATGTGTCTTATCTGGGTACTGAGACCCTATAGACCTTATATGAAATTCATTTTAAAAATTGTAATTTGAAAAACTTCCTAGAACCTGGACTCAAATTCTATCTGGGGCTCTCATCTATGTGTACCTTTTTTTTTCTGTGGTACCAGGGATTGAACTCAGGCCCTGTGATTGCCAAGTAAGTGCTTATTCCACTGAGCTATCTCCCCAGCCCAAACTGAAAGGCTGTACCCTTTTTTTCCATCTACCTATCTGATGCAGAAAACACAGTTCTGATCTCTAATCTTTAATAGGCTGTCAGGTACTTCACTGATTTTCTCAGTCATCCAGAGTAAAGCTCAAACAATCTCTGAATTCCCTGTGCTGCCCCTTCTCCCAGGCTGGAGTTCAGCTTGCATCTTACCAGAGGCTATCTCACCATCAGTAAGAAGAGGGGCCTCGCTCTTGGTCTCCATCTAAGTCTTTTCAGATGTTCCTGTGTCCTCAGTCTCCTCATTCTCTGCCTGGCTGGGCTGTCCAATCTATGCTGAGGTGTCCCCCTGACTCTCTCTCTCTCTCTCTCTCTCTCTCTCTCTCTCTCTCTCTCTCAATCCTCATAGCACATTTGCTCAGCTTACTTCTTTCTCCCTCCCATACACACGGGCTCATTTCAGGATGTAAAACTGGTCCTCTGCCACTTTTCTCTACATCACCTCACTCAGGTAACTTATCTACCTTTTTGGTTCCCCAAACTTAAATTCTATGAAAATGCCTAGATAAAATTCTGACCCCCAATTATTTCCTAATCATCATAGGATCATCATAATACCAGAATGAACAATTTTCCTTCAGAATTTTGCATTTGTAATAGCCTGGTGAGCATTCTTTCACCCTAATTTCTTCCCTTTCACCCAAAATGCACTGTAAAATGAAATGTAAGTCTGCTCCCTACAGGTCCAGGTCTACCTCTCTGCTGCCTATGGATCACAAAGGAAGTATCATGACCTCAGATGTTCAGGTTGAAACTTTAAAGTCTCTGGATTATTCTTTCTTTCCCTATTTCCTTCTCCATGTAGCAGGTTAAACCTCATCATGCTGACTTTTCACCATCTAAAGCCTCTGTAACTACTTTTTTTTCTTTTTCTCCATTTAAACTGGTACCAGTAGAGTCCATACAATAATTATTTCATATTTTGATTACTAAAATTGTACCTGACTTATTTCCAATTAAAATGCATCCAGACCAATACTCTTACCTACTGTCTCTGTGACCTCCTAATCAATATTTACAGTCATAAGATGTCTTTAGTGAGTGGTATAGGGTTCACCAATGGGTTTCCGGGGAAAAATGTGGTGACTCTGAAATTATACAAAGTAGCACTTAAACTGTACAGTTAGAAATTTGATGTTGAATGCAAATATTTCTCAGAGAGGGAGAATGTCAAGCATATCAGCTTAAACCCACACCCAACATTCAGGAGACTCATTAAGACATCTCCCAAGCTCAAGTTTGAAGTAAGAGAGTGAAGATGCAGGGATGGAAGATGGAGACAAGGTTCCTCTTTGTTTGCCACTTGGACACCTGCAAAAGTCCTTGACTTGCTTCCTTGGATTCCAATCAGATATTCTTTCATTCTTCATTTATTTATTTCACATATTAGAAACATGTGCGGGGCCTGGCGGGATGGCTCAGTGGTCTAAAGTGCCTGCTTGGGGAAGCTTGGGCGGCTTCAGGGAAGGCGGTTTGATCCCCAGCACCACATGCTGTGCCAGCCCTGCACTCGGGGCAGGCTGAGTTGGCCATAAAAATGAGTGAATAAACAAACAAAGGTTCTGAAACAAGAAAAAAAAATACATAAAATAAAAAAATTCTTTGAAAAAAAAAAAAAGAAACATATGCCATGGTTTTACTTATTTCCCAAGCTTATGTTGATGATTGTATTATACTCACTTGACAGATAAGGACACTGACACTTAGGTTAAACCTTGACCCCAGGTTACATAGCTGGACAGAAAGGCTGAGATCTAGACCCAGTCTAATTACAGGGTCCACATTCCTTCTGAAATATCTTCTTACCCATTCTTCTGCATTCCAGTCACTGACCTGAATCTGGAAACACAAAAATCAACAGAATTCAGTGAAGTATGTAAAAAAAAAACCCTGGAAATAAGCCTGATGCAAAGCAGGGATTTGAAACGATGTGTTTAAAACGAAATAATCACTACAAAAAGAGTAAGAGTGCTCAATTTACAGAACTCATAGTGTGACGAGAGGGCCATATAAAAGATCAAGCAGGCCCCAAGGAGAAGGGTCCAACTGCTGGAACAAGCAAGTTGTTCACTGGGCAAACAGGGAGGATAAGCAAGTCACCTATATGGCATGCTAAATGGAAGAATGAACAAACTGAGAGCCACAGACTGGCCTCCATTAGCTTCTTTCCCTTCTAAGAAAAATAGCTATTAAATCATTCTTATCCAGCCTGTAATTTTACACATGAATTTGAAAGCAAGAAAAGAGAATAAAGAAGCCATTCACCACCAACAGCTCCAGGTAGTAACATTACAGGGAATTTTGGTTTTCTTCTTCTCTACCCTTTTCTTGAAATACTTCAGATTCCACCCTGAGGAGGGAGGTATTCATATACAGAAAAGGGCAATATTATTGAAAGAAATAGAAGTAGAGGCAAGATCTCCAGTGCCAGGGGTACTGAATCTCCCCTTCCATTCTTTTATCATACAAGGCACCCACTTTTGCTGCACAATGTGTCCTTGAGCCAAGTAGAGCTATAGCTGGTTGCTAAGGAAGCGCCATCTCACTGATAAATACATCACCACTCCCAGAGGCTTGACTCGACTGTCTTGTACAACAAAAACTAGGTATAAGATTTTAGCCAACGTTAAGTATACTATAAGGCTTTATGAAGAAAAATAGCCTGATAGAGGCCTTAATGCTGGTTCTAAGTATTTAGCATAATTCCCCTTCTGCCAAGGTGGCTGATGGGTTTCATTGTTACGCATCTGATTTTTGGGGTCCAACTTTCATCTTTAATTAATTGATCATTCTACCATCCTTCTGCCTCTTCTAACCAGCAGCCTTAGAACACTGCTGGCTCCTGATGAGGGGGAAATTCTGCTTGAATATCTATGATCACTTTCTAGCACACTGCGTTTCTCCTCCCCTTCTACTCTCTCAGTGGACAATTTCCACTGTTAATGTGATACATCAAGGAGGCAACCTCAGGGAGTCCTTGCTCAGCCATCTGATTGGTGATTTCTAGCCTGCCTCAAAAGCCAGCACAGAACTACTTCTATTCTTCCTTCTTTCTTTGTTTTCGTTTCCAAGTGACCTAGTTTCCTCTGCACTTCACCCCAAAAGAGGCATCAGGGAGTTTGTAAAGAGCCCGGCAAGTGGATCGATATGGCCAAAGCGACAACAGTAATCGCCAACTTCCAAGATTCGTGTTGTTTCTTAATCATTCTTCTTGAGCCAGCTTCCAAGCAGGAAAAAAAAATACGTGTTATTTATCCTTTTCAATGAGAAAAGCAAGAAGATATTTTATTCCAGCCTTTGAAACTTATTTTCTCCCACACATCAAGCCAGATTTTCTTTTCTTCCTTGATCCTTAATTTCTCTACCTCATTTGTTTCTGTAGCCTGAGCAGAGGCATAATCATGCCAGCACTCATGTCCGAGTTGCCAAGTCTCTCCTACCGCTGAGCCTCCAGGGGAGGTCAGGAATGCAATGGAGCTCCCCTCTGCATTTCCATCTGCCTCATCCGTGGGGCCTGTGGTGAGCCTTGCTTTTACAGTCTAGCTCTCTTCCTAACCTGCTCTTCTCTCTTGGCTTACCTGCAGGCTGTAACTCTCCTTCCAAATTACGAAGATTGGCGATACAGGAAATTAACATGAAGAAACAGATGCCTTAACTGTGGGAGTGTTTATAAATAAAGTTCAGAGGACAAATAGCTTGCTGGAGGTAAAACAAAAAAAAAAGATCATTTTTGTGAACATAAGTGGCCCTAGCTATGTTAGAGTTTCCTCAGAAATAGGCCCATGTGGCATGGTCAGTGGTGGAAATGACAAACTAAGAGATTCTGGGCACACATGTGGATTCTTTCTATGCATGCAGGGAACATGCATTTGGACACATGAAAGGTCTAAGCCCTCACAGGCTCCTCCACTTAATGCACCAACAAACCAAACATATGATGAAAGGTGAAGCTGGTGGCCCTAGGCACTGCCTCCAGAATTCCAGACTAAGGATACGTTCATTCAGCAACTGGAGGGCACATGCCACTCTCAGAGACCCTGTTTTCTTACATTTAGTAAAGGGAAGCACTAGAAAGATTTGGATAAAGGAATACCCTCTTGGAGTAAGAGTTTTGCCCTGAGCTCCAAGGCTGGATTTCTGGAAAGAATTCAGAGGTCTGCAAAGTTAGATAAGTAAGAGGTTGACATTTTTGTTGTCACTACCTTCTTATTAACATTCAGCATTTTCTTTCTTTTTGACGAAACAAAATATATTTTATTTTAATTATACTAGCAGAGCAGAGCCCAGAAGAGACAGAGTGTTGAAAATGGAATGCTCAGCACTGGCAGAAAGAAGCAGACCACAAGTTTTGAGCAGTATTTGTATCATTGCTGCCAATAAATGTCATAGATTTATGCATATCACATTAGAGTTCTTGATAATAGCCAGATATATAGTTGCACTCATCTTTACTTCAAAATTATGGCCATTATTAGATCCTCACTACATCATCTTGTTGAATATATTAAAACAAACATAAATTATTGCATCTCAAATGTGTGAACTAATATTTTCTATCCATTTCAATATAACTGGGTCTCTTTCTAAGCCTATGTATTTGGGTGTGTTAAGGTTTGCATGTAGGTGTCCCCCCACAGACTCATGCAGTCATTTGGCAGCTTCTGGAATTTGTTACTGATTATTGTAGGTGTGAGTGTTGCACCTCCCCTGGGTCAGGTGATTTGCATTTCAATGTAAAGGAAGAGAAGTTAGCTACTTGAGCTGCTGCTACCTCTCCCTGCTCTCTTGTTCGTAGCTGCCACCATGATAGGTTGTTTTCTGCCATGTGTCTCTGTGACTTGGAGCCAGCTGACTTTGGACTGAAACCTCCAGTAACTGTGAGCTAAACCTTTCTTTCCCTCATTTTGAGTGTCAAGTATTTGTGCCCGCAAGGAGAGAAGGGTAACTAAGAAAGGGTACACTTTTTTTTCAATTTTTTTATTGTTTAAATTTAACAATGGTTATATTACATATTTTCATCATCAGATCAGTTTAGATTAACACATATAGGTATATAAGATTGATCAAGCAATTAAACATTAACCTTTCTAAATCCACATTATTTTTCCCCCTTTCTTTTCTTTGAAAGTTGACATATTGCATATTGTCCTCACAATCATTCTACAGAGTACAGTGTGTGGGCATGACCCACCTCCCTATTAATGTTGCATAGAAAAAAGAAAGAAAATAAAAGGAAAAGAATATACTTCTCTTTGGACTAAGAGGAAGCAGATACATACAGATTCAAAGGTTTTGCAATTGCAGTGGGCCACCAGTGAAGCTTGTGATGTTGGAGGCTATTGAATCTAAGCCTCCTAAAGCTCATCTCACCAATCTAGCTCTGCGTTCCATGCATTGTAATTAAGGATTTTTTTTTCTTGCTGGGTGGTCAAGGGCAAGTCGAAGCAAGGCCTGTATAACTAAACATTCATTTTTTTTTTGTATCTTCCAGGGTCAAATCCCCTCAGGATTAAGTTTGAGACCATAGACAGTACTTTGTGGAACTGTTGTTAGTGTCAGCCTTCGGGACGAGTCACGGCCATTGCTTGGCCATTTTGCTTTCTGTGAAAGCCTGAGAGAATGTTTTTCTATGAAAGGGTACATTTTAAAAACAGTATTTTGAAAAGCAATCCACTGCCCTCTACTTGTTGTGTCAAAAGAACATACACAAAACTATGATACACCTCTGTATTTGCACATCTGTGTCACACATCCATGAGGAATGACTATATACAGTTTGTGTCATGTAATCATTACAACTCCATCAGCAAACTTATTACCCACCTCATTTTATGATTGATGAAACTAAAATTTGAAGCAGAATCTGTCCAATATCAAAACTTGTGCTTTTTCTACTACCACCACTGCTGCTGCTATTACTACTGCTCACATAGAAATACACACATCTTTTTGTAATGCACAAATACCTTGTCAAAAATTTAATTAGTGCAGATACCATTGCCCATCAAAGTAAATTAAGAAATGATCCATCTGGGCAAAACCACAAGACCTTGTGGAAACACGGAAAAATTTCAGCTATTTTATAGCATTCATAACCTGATGGACTAGTCACCCTCCTCCAAATAGCAGAATAGACCAAGGGCACAAGAACACAAGTTAAATGAGCATGTTCTTTAGTTGTAGCGGGGTGCAGTTGCTCCCCACACAACCAGGGCCTCTGACATCCAAGCCTCCTTTCCATTATGGATACTGATTTCATTTTGCTTCACCTAATGGCTTTAGGACTAAATTATTCATAAAGAAAAAGAAAGAGAGGAAAAGGGAAGGAAAAGGAAAAAGTACTGAAGAGAAGACAGAAGACTTTATACTTATAAGATTAACTTCACCTATTTGCTCACCAATAAGAAACAAATAATCTTCCACATAATGGACTGATTTATGACAATGATACTATGTACTGCAAAAAAGGAATTCAGGGCATTGTATAACAGAGCTCTCTCACCTAGTCTGGGGCATAAGAAATGATTTCTCTGCAGAGACAATGAAACAATGTTTGCCGACTCATCTTTTGTAATATTTATGGTTTTAATATCCTGCCTTGTGTGTCACCATCATTTCATTATAATATGAAATACAAGCCAGGCCTCACCTCTGCTATCTCCTCTCAAGCAGAAGAGTGCTTTGCCCACTGTTTCTCATTCAGATTTGACTGCTAAGAACTAGGAGGCAGTGGCAAACGTTTCTGTCACACATGGTTCATGTGTAGCCCCAAATAGCTTGAGATGGCCCTGGTTTCTGTCACCACAGCTGAACTGAATGAGATTTGAAAAGTGTATCCTGCCCAGTTCAATGCAGCCCATTCCTAGTGCTACAGTTTGCTTTGGGATCTTGGTGACACCAGCCCCATGCCTGTGTGGCATTCTGACAGCCTCCTGTGAATCCGATCAATCACACTTTACAGGCTGGTGTCCCATTTGCGCATGCTGTACAGCATAAATCCCGTGTCTTTTCAACTAGGCATATAACAGTCACAGTTACAATGAGAAATGGTCGTTATGTGAGGCAGGCAAGAGCTTTGACCGACCTGGAAAAGGGAATTCTCCTTTTCCCTGGAGACAAAGGTTCACTCTTTGAAGTTTTAAAATTCGTACTCGAGAGCAGAATTACAGGCCATTCAAAAAGGAAACCTTGTGATAAATTATTCGTAGCATATTATTAATCCTTTTTCTCCCTCCCTCCATCTTTTGGCATCGCTGATAATGGGTGCTAAGCAACATGGGAAAAGAAAGGAAGAAGTAGAACAATGGCCTTAGTATTAACCAATATTGAAAATAATAAATTGAGTTTTGTATTTTCTAATAAATAATAAAAACAACTCTTTGTGCTCAGAACGAAATTTTTTATTCACTTTAAGCTATCTCCTAAGGCATCTGTTCTCTTGACAGACAAATATTGTGCATGAATTTGGGGAAAATAATCTACCACCCACTGAAGAAATATTCTTATTCTGGGAACTTGTGTTTCTTGTACCTTTATTTATTGTCTTGCTAAATTCATTTCAGGGGTCATCTTTATTCTCTACAGGAAGTCTTATTTAGTGGTCATTTATAAAACAGGGTTTCTTTGTCTATTCCGCATACAAACCCTATTAGTAATAACAAGAGCTGTACACCCACAATCCCCCTCATGACACTTAGAAATATATCTGCTATTTTATTCTTAGCACAAAGAAAATAGGACTCCTTGTTTAGATCAATATAGTTTGATTTAATGACTATTAAAGTAGAAAAATAAAGCCATGATATACCATTCTTTATCTTTTCTATCACCTTCTAAATCACACAACAGGAAAATATTAGTCTAAGAACAAAATTATATCTTTTCAAGAAATCAATTTTGCTTAACATATCATTGGTTCTTGCACTTGCCACTTACAAGAAATCATTGGATTCTACTTAAGTACTGTGGTTCTTAATGACAAACTCTGTCACATACTTGCGTGAATCATATCACTGATGAAATAGTTTATCTAAGTCCCATTGCTCAGCATTTTTCCAGTCTATTTTTTCTTCTGAGTTTGATTTGGTTGAATTTTCAGCTGAAACACTGAAATTAACTCTTATACAGTATATGTCTAAGTCTGTTTAGGCTGCTATAACAAATACCTCATACTGTATAATTTATAAGCAATAGAAACATACTGCTTCCAGTTCTGGAGGATGGGCAACCCAAAACCAAGTTATCAGCAGATTCAATGCCTGGTAAGTATCTCAAAAATGTAGCTTCTATGTATCCTCACATAGTGAAAGAGAAAAGATGCCCTTTGAGCCAGATGTGGAGACATGCATGCCTGTAATACCAGTACTCAGGAGGCTGAGACAAGATAATCACCATGAGTTTGAAGCCAGGCTGGATTACATAGTGAGATAAAAGCCAGACTTACATAGTGGGATAAAGGCCATATAGAAAGATCCTGTTACTATAAAAGGGAGGGAGGAAGGGAGAGAAGGAGAGAGAGAGAGAGAGAGAGAGAGAGAGAGAGAGAGAGAGAGAGAGAGAGAGAGAGAGATTGTCTCTGGAATAAACCTCTTTTGCAAGAAAATTAATCCCATTCTTGAGTCCTCATAACTTACTCATGCTTCACCTTCTAATACCATCACCTTGGTAATAGGTTTTAACAAATTGCTGTTAAGAGGGACACAAACATTCACATCATAGCACCACATTATTTCTCACACACATTTTATAGAATACTGATCATACATGACTTTGTGTGTGTGTGTGCACGCACATGTGTGTGTGTGAGAGCATGCGTGTGCTGTATTAGGGGTCAAACTTGGGACCTTGTGCTTGCCAGGCAGGTGTTTATGCCACTGAGCTATCTCTCCGGACCAGATCATACGTGACTTGCTACACAAATAAAAAGAGTTCTGTTATGAAATAAGATCAAACACTACAAACCATATGTCCCATGAGAGTCACAAAAGCCCCTCAATATGATAAATGCTCTGAAGATACTATTGTGAAGAAACCTTATATAATTCTATTTGATTCAGTATTTCCAAAGTTTATTTAACCATAGACTTCCCCTCCTCCTCCACTGCACTCGCACTTATAATTCAGAAGAGAAAAAAATCTTCTCTTCTGCAGAACATGGTTTGTGAATCTCTTACAGCAAATGACGGCTGTCTACATGCAAACAAACATATGGCTGGCTGTGCAGAATATTGCTTAATTCATCGAAACTAATATTTTAGTCATGAGTTGTTAGCTGGTTGTTTTCAAAATAATTGCACATTTGACTTAATAGTTCCTTTGCTTTGCCTTTTGCAAAATCAGTTTCTGTAGTCTAATAAATGAACTATTTCCAAACGAAGTTAAAGATCTAATCAAACTAATTTCTCTGGGACTGTCCTCTGTCTCAAAATGCTAGCTTTTACTGTCAATTCTAGTCACTCAGAGTTAGCAATTTCTAGGCAGAATGACAGGACTAGAAAAGTAGAATGCCAATGGGCTTGACAAATTCTTAAGAAACCTCTAAGGTTTGCCCATTTGGTTTACAAGTAACAGAATTGAAATTCAACATTCTGTAGCTGGCTGGACAGATAGCTCAGCAGATTATAGTAACTGCTTAGGCAGATGTAGGAACCAGGGTTCCATCCCCAATGTGCTGTGCCTGCCCATCCCCAGGGCATGCTATGATAAGGATTGAGACTGGGCACAGTGGCACACACCTGTAATCCCAGCGTTTGGAAGGCTGAAAACAGAATCACTATGAGTCCAATCTGTGTAGTGAGACCCTGTAACCTTGTACTAAATACATAATAAATAAATAGATAAATACATATTCTATAGCCATTTTTGTGACTAGTTAGCTAGAAGTCAGACCCTTCTTATGGGACCCTGAGACCCAATACCAGCTTTTTCTTTCTTGTTTACCAATAAGCCAGTTGCATCAGTGCTGGTTTCAGTATTATTGGAGGATTCATGCTGAAAAAGAACACTGGGATGTTCAGGTATACTACACACACAGGCTATAGGTTGCCAGAGACTCTTTGATACAGCAAGCCCTCTAAGTTTACGGGTGTGACAGCACAGAGACCAGCTCTCTCAGGGAAATTTAGCATCACAGTGTGAAGTCTTACACTCTCACATATGGACTTATCTCTACACTAGGATTTTGTAATTAATTCTAATTAAGAAAAGCATTAAGTAATGTTTTCCAATTAGCCCACAAATAGTTTTCGACCCATGGTAAACACGTATTTGTTCTTTGCTAGAGACATTAATATTATTAAACACTGATAAAAGACAGCATTCATTGCCTGCATTCTTTGGCAGCTGCAGAACTGCTTTCTGTATCAAGGGTATACCCACATTTTTTTTTCTGGGATTAAGCATTTGTTTGGTGTGGTAGCTGTGATGGTCAGAGGATGGAAAGTAGGAGGAAACTCTAACCTTCCCCCCTCTCCTCTCCCCGCCCTCTGTCTTTCTCCTTTTGCTGCCTTTGATCTAACTACTAGGTTTCCCTGGGATGGCAGAACTCTCCAAAGTCAAATGCTACACCTGTGGCTAATTCTTAGGCAACACAAGGAAGATTCTGCTGCATTAGAAGCAATTGGCTGTTTGCAGGCAGCACAATGATCTGTAGTCACATCTCATTAGGGGAGCCTGGGCCCTGTGGTGCACAAGTGAAGCAAACGCTGCCAATGTAATTTGTTTTATATGCCTAATTCTCTTCCTTATAATTAACATCTGAAATTCGAAAACAAAACGAGAGCACTTTGTACTCGTCTGAGATCTGCAGTGCATTTGCAGTGAACCTGAGTTTTTTTTTTCACCAGTGATCATTCTTTTCTTGTGCTTACCCACGAAGAAACAACAGTGTGGTCCCAGACACCCTTCCAATGAGAACCCCTGAGGGTGGATCCTGGGAGTGTTGTACATGTGACCACAGATTTGAGGACACAGTAGCTGAAAGTCAGCCTTATCCCTTCCCCATGGTATGGGCTTAGTTCTCTCATCTTTACTGAACTGAAGTAGCCATGCAACAATGACTCAGCAGTGGGACAGAAGCAACCACCAGTCAGGACCTGGCCGTATATTGCCCCAGGCAACTTTCACAGCGATTCCCCACTGCATTTCTTGTGTACCTGTCAAAATGTTTAGAAATTGTGGGATAGAGAAGAAATGTGATGTGATGTTTTGGTTGTTGCTGTTTGCCTTTTGCTACCAATCATTCTGGCAGACTATAATACCAGGACAGAATGTCATCTACTCAGTCTCTAAAGCATGAAAGAGGCTATGTAAAAAGTGTCTGGCATGATTAATAAGACCCAGAGTTTACATAGTGAAGACAAGCCAGATGACAGTGATCTACACCATGAATGTGCCAGGCGGCTCTCTTGGTTGCAAACATCAGAAGTTGAACCTAGGTAATTAAAGCTAAAGACAAATTTGTTGATAGGCTATTTCTTGGCTCACTGACTTGACAAAGAAGCAAGAGGGTAAGATTAGGGGAAAAACTGGAGGGCACCAGCACAGATAAGGTCATAGGGCAAGAACACCCCAGTTAGAATAGCCCAGGAGCAGCCATTGCTGAATACTTTTTAACATTGTCACTGGGATGGTCACAGCCAAATAATGGATACTACACATCTCCTTTCCTCCCAGCAAGCTCTAGTCTGGAAGACAGGAAAGAGTTGCCAAAATATACCAAGTTTCTTATAGGACTGGCCAGTACACTGAGCAGTCGGCTGGTGGTCTATTAAGTTAAAGGGTTAGTATAAATCTTATAAAAACTGAAGATATGGTACGAAAGGTATACTTACAGATATGACTGTTTAATTTCCTTGGGTAGCCCCAGCCCCTAGGATCCCTAATTCATAGTAATGTCATTTTATTACCCAATTTTCTATTTCTTCCAATTCCTTCAATTTTTTTCGGAACAGCAACATTAATAATCATTTATTGAGCAACCATGCCATTTGCTATATGATTTACATTCACTGTTTCACTTAATCACCACAGAAATCCATGAAGTAAGTAAATGGCTCCCATTCTCAGGGATAGAAATTAAGGTTTGAGAAAGTAAAGTAACTTGCCCAAAGTCACCCAGCTAGTCTGTGACAGGGGGCAAGTTGAATCCAAAGTCTGGCTGATTTTGCAGCTTGAGGCTTAGCTAACAGAAACAACTCCCTTCAACTTCTTCTTTTTTTTGTCTTTTTGGGACAGGTCTCGCTGTACAGTTCAGGCTGGCCTTGAGCTCAGTTTTGTAGCCCCGGCTGGTCTCAAACTCTCACTGATCCTCCTGCCTCAGCCTCCCGAGTGCTGGGATTACAGGTGTGCACCACCACACCAGGCTTCCCTTCAACTTCTAAAATCTCATAAACCAACAAGATAATGGTCTCTATAGTAAGCAGTGATTTAAAACTACATAATATCCTGAGCACAGGGATGCACGCTTGTAATCTCAGAGGCTCTAGAGGCCGAAGCAGAATTGAAAGCTCAAGGCCACGCTCCACAACTTAGTGAGATCCTATGACAAAAGAAAACAAAAAAACCTGGTGATGCAGTTCAGTAGTAGAGTGCTCAGGGTTCAATCCTGAGTACTGGACAAAAACAATGGTATTTCATTAATATTAATGTTAATATTGGTGTTGTGAATCCCCACTGTTGTCTACATATTTTAATATGATAAACAAACATTTGAAAAATATCTACAAGAAGTATGTTACTTATCTGGCCTTCTCACAGTGCTCCTCCCACGTACTCCTTTATAATAATTATGTCCCTGCAATCCAGCAGCAGCTTGTGATCCTAGTTTGCGAACTGCTTTGACATGAAGCCTAAGTTGTGAGTGATTATACAAAACCCTGTAATTCTCTGGTTCCCATAGAATCACAAAATAAATGCTGGATGAGAGAAGCATTAGAGCAAAGGAAAGAAGGGAGGGAAAGAGTAAGGAAGAGGCAGAGCAGGTCGAGCCAGGAGACATGAGCAGAAGCAGCAATGCCAGCTGCTAAGGCTACCAGGCTTCTCAATTAAAAACTCAAGTGAGAAACATCAAGCGAGTGCAAGTATATCAGACTGGTCTCAAAGATCCTGGCAGAAGAATTAAAGTGGAGGGCATGGGGTATATAACTTTAGGACAAAATTAGGAATCAAAGAGGCAGGGAGCCATGGAAAGTGCCTAAGTGAGCAGGAGCAGGAAAGCCAACAGATACAAAGAGATTAAGCAATAAACCTACCTGCTGCCCATGGCAGAGCTTCTCTGTCCCTCTGGCCAAGGAGCAGAATACTCTTAGGGTTCAGGACCATCTGGGCCTTTCCATGCCTCCTCCAAGATAGGTTTTCCCAGGCAAAGTCCCTGGGACTCCTCATAGAGCTTTCTGCGAAGAGATAATGTGTGATTAAATTCTGTTCTCCCCTTGGATTTTTACAGTGTCACTGTGTACATTCAAGGACTTTACAAGTTTATAGGTAACAAACCCTGCTTATTTCTGTTAGATCTCAGTGCGTCCTAAATTTACTTGACTTTGGGGCCCTGTTTTGCTGACTGCCTATTATGGTGTCCAGCAGCATTAAGGTGCTAATGCCACAGCTGTAGAAACAGCCCCGCAGCACCACCATCCTAAGGTAGAGTGGACTTTTCTTCCACACCATTATGCTCTGGGGGATCTCACTCCTTACTTATAGCAGCAACATGATCTGGTGCACACATATCCTGACTTGGACAAAGGAATTATTTTCCAGGCTGTTTTGTCATCTTCTCTGAACAGCTTTCTTGGAGACTTCCCCATCTTGATCGTAGCTCAGTCCCATTGTATCAGTTACTTTCTTCTCACTGCTGAGACAAAATATCCTATACCCAGAGTCAAAGGAAGAAAGGTTTGTTTAGCTCACAGTTTGGGGAGACTTCATTTCATAGTCAGCTAGCTGCAAGGCAAGAATGCATGGCAGGGGTGCACCGTGTCTATGGCAGGCAGCAGTCAGGAAACAGCAAGCCATGGGCAGTGGTGAAAGCAGCAAGCCTGCTTTCTTTCTATACCTTTATATTCCATGCAGGGTACAATCTGATTGATGGGTGCCATCTATGCTCACAGTGTGGCTTTCATTATGCACCCCCTAATCCTAGTATCATACCCTTAATCCACATTCATGCATCCTAATCCAACCACATATGAAGTTCCCCACCTATGAATATATGAGGCTTTGGGAAGAGGACATCTAGGCACCAGACATAATACCCACCCATCCCCAGCTGGCTGTCACATCTCCAATGCCAAGCTGAATAACATACACTTTATGCTAGATGGCCTAAGTTTGAATTCTGTTTGTGCTATATCACCTTTGGCAAGTAACTTCACATAGTTGTGCCTCTATCAATCTCCTGCCTAAGGTTGTCTTGAGGATTCCACAACAATACTCATAAGAATTCAGTATAGTGCAAAAAAGAAAGTAAACTACAAAGCTTCTGCTCTCTTACATTGTGTGCTATGAAGTCTTGAAGATTATGCGCAGTTTTCCATCAGACTTGTGCAATTACAAGGCAAATTCTGTGCCTTTTATCCCTAGCACAGTTCTGGGGATCTAGCACAGGACCTTCTACCACATATGTTAGTGAGTAGTCTGCTGAGATTTTTTATTGTTTTTTATTACTTTTAATAAGAAATAACAATATGATACTTTCAAAACACGCTAGTAGTGCATTCGCAATAATTGACAGGTTACATATTGTTGTCCTCATAATAGTTATACAAGCACAGGGTATAGACATGATAAATTTTCTGATCGATATTGATAAGGCAGGAAAAGAAAAAAATTTCTTCTCTTTGAACTGAGAGGAAGTAGTTGTATACTTAGTCCAATGTTCCTTACTTGCATTGGGTCACCAATGAAACTGGCAATGTTCGAGGCTATTGATTTAAGCCTCTTACAGTTCATCACACCAATCTAGCTCTGCGTTTTATGCCTCATAATTAAGCTTTTCTACTCAGTGATCAAGGGAAAATTAAAGCAACACCTGTATAAGAAAACATTCATCTTTTGTATCTTCCAAGGTCAAATTCCCTCAGGATTAACTTTGTAACCATGTACAGTGCTTTGTAGAACTGTTGTCAGTGTCAGCCATCAGGATGAGTCACGGCCATTACTTGGCCAGTTTGCTTTCTGTGAAAACCTGAGAGAATATTTTTTCTCTAGGTGACTCTCCTTAGACACACTATACTTCATTTATCCCTTTCCTCTGACGTCCCATAATCTCCTTGACCAGAAAATTTGGGACACCACTGAGTTATGGGATGTTACAGCACAGTTTCTCTTTTGTCCTGAGTCCTCACTGACCTTGAAGGGCTAGGGCCAAAATGTTGGTTATCTTCGTAGCCCTTCTTTTTCTCCAATTTTTGGTCTGTTAATTTACATTCTCAACTCTCCATCTGCTGTGATTTTTGAAAGGAAGCAATGAAGACCAAAACTTGTTTGTATAAAGTTCTAGCAGGGGCCCAGAGGGATGGCTCAG